>JAABKJ010075445.1:986790-1085917 GCA_011634705.1 Andricus grossulariae
GTGTTAGCAAAGATTCCATAAAATTTAAAAGAAAATGTCGATTTCATAAAATTTGAAAAAAATCGATTTGTAAAGATTTCCAAGAAAAAATGTAGAATCTTTTTAAGAATGAAAGGTTTCAAGAGAATGAAAACATTTTTTAGATAATACTGAACAAGATTTCAAAACATTTCGAAAGATTTCCAAAATTGTCAGAAAAGTATGTGCAAGATTTTACGGTAATTTTTTCATTTTGCAGAGTTTGAAATTTTTCTTAGGAAAAACGCTACTCATTTTAAAAGGGCTGAAAGTTGAATTATTTCCTCGAAAGTTAATTTTCTTTATTCAAGACTCATAATTTTAGTTAAAAAATCGTTGTTTTGTTGTTAAAAATTCATTCTTTTAACTGAAAATTTAATTTTTTTGCTGAAAATTCAACGTATTCATTGAAAATTAACTTTTTTGTAGAATCTTCATATTCTCGAGTTGAAAATTTAACTGTTTTGTAGAAAATTCGTATTTTCGGCTCAAAAATTCAACAATTTGGTAGAAAACTTGACTATTTAGATGAAAACTTGCCTTTTTTTGGTAGAAAATAAATTTTTTGGGTTAGAAATGCTACTGTTTGTTTGAAAATTCATGTGTGTTGGTAAAATCAACCTGTTTTTTATTTTAAATTACTTTTTTTTTATTGATATATCAACTATTCTATTTTTCGTTAAAAATTCGACTCTTTATTTAAAAGTTGAACTACTACTTCCTTGAAAGTTAATTTTTTGGTTGAAGATTCATAATTTTAGTTGAAAATTGTTTTTTTTTGGTTCAACATTCAACTATTTTGTAGAAAATTCTTTTTTTGGCTTGAAAAATCAACAATCTGGTACAAAATTAAACTGTTTGTAAAAAATTCGTTTTTTAAATTAAAAATTAATTCTCAAGAATGAAAATTCAACTACTCCACTTTTGGATAAAAACTGATATTTTTTAGTTTAAAAATTCAACTATTGTGGCAAAAGTTTTTAAAAACAAAGAAAAATATACAATAAAATTTGTACTAGAATCACATCCATTTTTCAAACTACTTACTTGGAAATTTATATAATTTGTTGAAAATTCATCTTTTTGGTAAAAAATTAATCTTCTTGGTTTAAAATTCAACTGCTTGGTTAAAAAAGTATATATTTTGTTGAAAGTTGATCTTTTCTGGTAGAAAATTAATCTTCTGTGTTGAATATTCATCTTTTTAGTTGAAAGTTTAACTACTTGAGATGGCGGGCATATTATTTTAGCCAATTAGCGAAGAAGTTCCAAAATATTTTTCAAGGAAAACTAAAGAAATGGTGGTGATATCGGACAATTGTGAGAAAATAGTGCCGTTAGAGTCATTTTTTTCGAAATAGTATCAAAATAGTGTCATCGCTCAAAAAAAGTGTAAAATAGTTTGTATAGTGTAGTGAGTCCGAGGCCTGTATAATGATTTTCCTACAATGAATTTCCTGTAATTTTTTGCGATTGCAGGAAATTAATTATAGGACAATCAGAATCGGAACAAATAATACAAAAACACTGAAGGAATTAATGTAAAAAGTAGAAAAAATACAAATGAACGATTTATTTTAGACCACTTATAATCTCATATGTAAGTACACAAAAATAGCGATTCTGCATAAATAAACTTCACACAGAAAAATTTGATAAATTACCATGATATCTTTAAAATTGCCTACAATTTCATTGAAATTCATAAAAATCCTTCGGTATCTTTTGTAATCCCTTGATACTTGGGAAATATTTTTAAATACATTTTAAAAAAATTATAAATCGGTAGAAATTATTTAAAATCCCTTGCAAATGTTAAAATCGCCCAAAATCATGGAATTACTTGGAGGTTCTATAAAAATCCCTGAAATCTTATGAAATCTTTGAAGATCCTACAAAATTCTTGGACAACCCTTAAAATCCATTGAGATCTTTGGAAATCGAAAAAATGAACTACTTGGTTTAACTACTTTTTTAAAAATTAATTTTTTTGGTTGACGATTCTTGATTTTAGTTGAAAATGGTTATGCTGAAAATTTAACTACTGTCTTGACAATTCGTGTTTATTTTTGGTTAAAAATATCTCTTTTTTAGTTGAAAATTCATCACTTTCGTCGAAAATTTAACAATTTTGTGAAAAATTTGGTTTTATGTTTTAAATTAGTTTTCTAAACTGAAAATTTAACTATTTAATTTTTGGTGACAATTTGTCTTTCTCAGTTGAGAATTCATGCATTTTTTTGTAATTTCATTTTTTTGATAGAAAATTAAGAATCTTGCTTGAAAATTCATCTTTTTTGTTAAGAATTTATCTTTTTCGGTATAAAATTAATCATCTTGCTAGAAAATTCAACTAATTTCTTTAAAATTTATGTAATTTGTTGAAAATTCGTTTTTCCTGGTAGACAATTAACCTTTTATTTAAAAATTCAACTTTCCTGTAAAAAGCTAATCTTTTTTATTAAAAACGCAACTGCTTGGATGAAAATGTATATTTTTAATTGAAAATTGATTATTTCTAGTTTAAAATTCAACTATTTGCTTGAAAATTCATGTATTTTGTAGAAAATTCGTCTTTATTGGTAGAAAATTAATCTACTAGGTTGAAAATTGATTTATTTTGTTGAGAATTAATATTTTTCGTAGAAACATAAAAAGTTTGGTTGAAAGTTCAACTAATTTCTTAATTTATGTATTTTGTTGATAATGCACCTTTTTTTGTGAAAAATTGATATTCTTACTTGAAAATTCATCTTGATTGTCGAAAATTTAACTATCTGGTTGGAAATTCAACTGTTTTGTTGAAAGCTCATCTCTTTGGCCTAAAAATTCAACATTTTGGATAAAGTTTTGTTTCTTTATTGAATAAATAATCTTCCCAATTTAAAATTATTTGAATTAATTGAATGATCAACAAAAACAGCATTAATTTTCAACCAAAAAGATGAATTTTCAAGCAGAAAAAAACAAATTTTCAAAAAAATAGTTAAATTTTCAACCAAAAAGATTAATTTCCAACGGAGAGAGGCGAATTTTCAATAAAATACATGAATTTAAAAACAATCGGTTTATGTCAACTAAAGATGATAAATTTTCATCCAAAAATCAGATATTTAAATGTTCATTTAATTGATTTTCAAGACAAAAAATCTGATTTTTACAAAAATAGTTGAATTATCAACAAAAATAAAATTAATTTTCAACTAAAAAGGTGAATTTTCAAACAAAAAGAATAACTTTATGCCAAAAAGATGAATATTCACTAAAAAAATACATTTTTAACTGAAAATTTTAGCATATTATACTTATGTTTCCAGTTTGAAAAATGAATTTTTAACAAACAAACAATTGTAACAAACCAGTTCTATTTTCAACCATAGAGATTATTTTTAACCAAAATATATACATTTTCAAACAAGAATTAAAAAAAAAGAACTTTCAACTGAAAAAGATAAATTTTCAAGCAAAAAAAAGCAACGAATTTTCAACCAAAAAGATTAATTTTCAACGGAGAGGCGAATTTTTAATAAAATACAAGAATTTTAAACAAAACAGTTTATTTGTTAACTAAAAAAGATAAATTTTCAAGAAAAAAATCTAATTTTTACAAAAATAGTTGAATTATCAACAAAAACAAAATTAATTTTCAACCAAAAAGATGAATTTTCAAAGAAAAAGAATAATTTTATATCAAAAAGATGAATATTCACTAAAAGAATACACATTTTAACTAAAATTTTAGCATATTGTACTTGAATTTCTAGTTTAAAAAACAAATTTTTAACAAAAAAAAAAAGAATTTAATTTTTACCAAAATAGTTGAATTATCAACATAAACCAAATTAATTTCCAACCAAAAAGATGAATTCTTAAACAAGAAGAATAATTTTATATAATAAATTTGAATATTCACTAAAGAAATACACTTCTTAACTAAAATGTTTAGCATATTATAATTAAGTTTCCAGTTTAAAAAATTAAGTCCTTTGTTACGCTCTTTTCTTTTCTTTAAACTCGCCATCTTTTCTTTTAGTTTTTTCGGATTAAGTTTGCTGTGCTCGTTCTTTTTCTCTAAATTCGACATCTTCTCTTAATTTTTTTGCAAACAATATTTTTCTTTCTCTAATTTCTTCGTGTTCTCTTCTTATTCTTTGAGGTGTCCTCTGTTGCAGTCGTTCTTTTTTTAAATTCGTCATCTTCTCTTAATTTTTTCACAAACAATCTTTCCTTTGCTTCAACTTCTTCGTTTTGTCTTCTAATTCTTTCAGATGGCCTTTGTTGCGCTCTTGCTTTTTATTTAGATTCTTCGTCTTCTCTTTAAGTTTTCATGCGTTGACTTTGCTCTGCTCGTTTTTTTTTCTTTAAATTCTTTATCTTCTGTTTTCCTTTTTTTATATGGTCTTTGCTGCGTTCTTTCATGTTCTTTAAATTGTTCATCTTTTAATTTTATTTGTAATTGTTGTTTTTTATCCCGATATCTCTGATTTACTGATTTTTTTCAGTTTCGGCATTTTTAAATCATTCGTAAAATATTATATACTTTAAAAAGTTACTGACCAATTATACTACTAGAGAAAGTTTTCATGAAACTAATTTAGTAGAGACGGAATGATGGTAGATGTTCTACTTACTTGAGTAACATATGAAATACTCAATCCAATTTTGCCTGTAACATGAATGTATTGAGGGCTGTAGAGAGAACTTAGACAGCTTTGTTAAGCTTGCTCAAAAAAATGGGTGATGGTTTCAAAAAAATAATTTATAGTAGTACTTCATTCATATGTGTAACTCCTATAATACACTTTTCAATGCCGAGAAAAGCTCTATTACACACAACCTTTTCTTTTCAATTTTATGAGATTGTTTGGTACAAATGGAGGGATATAAGGGGTCAAGATATTTTCGAGGATTGATACTGATTTTTGTGGGGCTTGAGTTTTGGTACAGTATGGTTATGTTAGTGTTTTGCAAAAGTGGGGATACTGGGTTAACTGAGTCATGGTAATAAGTCAGAGTAGAAAGGGAAAGAAGGAAGGCAGGTAGAAAATACAGACCGGCACGTACTGGTTACGAAACTCGTAGACGTGGAGATAGATAGAGACAGAGAACGAAAGAAGGCGAGATCGTTTGAATCAGATTTATGGACAAGGAGAGATCGAGGACGAAGTGTGTGGGATTGATTGAGAGACTTGTTGAAAGAAAGAGAGGAGAGAGGAAAAGCAGTGAAGACAAGGAAGATATAGGATCCAGTTTGAAAAATCTGGAAACGTTAATATTAATGTTAATATTGCCGCCGAAAAAAATGTAATTTCGTACAGAAGGATATGAACATATGAGACATATAAAAAAAGTAGGAGGAAAGGGGAGAGGAAATAAAGAAAGAAATCAGGCGGGAAATAGCCGAATTTGGGAAAAATGAAGAAATGGGAAGGAATCATGTAAAGCTGAAGAAAAGAATGCAGACGTTGGGCCAAATACTAGAAAAGCTGGAAGAGCATGATAAAAACGTAAAGGAGTTGGAAAGTAGGATGGAAAACATATGAAACTCAAACAGATGGTTGAGAGGGACATCGGGAAAGAAGTGAAGAAAGGCTAAGAAAAATTGAAAGAAGAATTGAAAGGAAAGAAAGAGAGGAAAAAAGAAAGAATAGAATGATAAAGAGTCTATGATTAGAGAGGAAGGAGCTAGATAAATAAGTAAAAGAAGTGCTCAAGAGGATAGATGCTAAGTTAGTTATAGGGAGTGCGAAATTTAGGAAACGAAGCGCGAACAGGACAAAAAATGGTATTGGTGAAACTAAGGAAATGGAAAAATAAGAAGGAATTTACGGCGAAGCAGAGGGCGTTGTATGGAAGTTCGGAGAGAACAGAGGATAATTTGAAATTATACAGGAAATTTGGATTAGACGGGAAAAAGGGGCAAGGACAGCAATTTTCGTGAACTTAAAGGTGGCGTCTCACTCACTGGACCTCGCCAAGATAGAAAAAGTTATCGTGAAAAAGGGGATACAAGAGTGTTTTGTAAAGAGAATATTGGAATTTTTTATATATCAGTCTTAGGCTTAGAAGGAGAAATTAACTTTTGAATAATTGAGAATGAAATCTAGGTAATGCTCACTTTATTTTTGCTTCCTTTTAATCAAAAGTGATGAGGATGACAAAACTAATGTTTTCTGTTTCGTGTTATAAATTATAAGTTATAAATTACTGACATTTCGTGATTTTCTAGAAATAATGCTTCACTCTCGGCAGCACAATTCGCACTTTTTTTTTATTCCTTAAAAAAGCCAAAAGGTCAGTAAAGTTGCGAATTATTGAAACTTCTAGCCGCTTTCAGAAAAGACTGCATCACTTTCGCTCGCTTGATTTTCGGGCCTAACGGATAAGCATGTGAAATCTGACCCTGCACGTATTAACTTGAAATTTCTGTCGCAGGTTCGCATCTATGTGAAGTCATATTTCTCCCAATGATAACCCTAAAAATTCATTTTTGTGGGAGTTATGAAGGGGGGAAAAATAAAAAAATTTTGTTTGAAAATTGTTTGCCCGGATGTTGATGATCAGAATACATGCTGTGGATACTAATGCACATACCGACCGCATACTTTGAAGCACTACTCTATTGCATTTTTTTATGGTTGGTAAATTTTTTGAAATTGAAGATACCATTATAATTGATGTGACTGATGTAATTTAATATATCATAAGTAATATTTTCTTCTTAAATGTCTGCAGGCAGCCTATCCTTTCAGTTTCCAGAGTTCACCGGAAATTTCGCCAGTTGGAACAAATGAAATAAAAGAGAAATGACTGTAAATAAGGACAATCCCAGTGGTCATAAACAGTGTTCAAGTAAAAATTGAAAATATTGCTTTTGACCATAATTTTTACTTATGATTCTAGAACAAAGTTTTATGAAGAAAAAAATAATATAAAAGTAATTAAGTGAATTTACGATGTAAACAAATCTGTTAACCGAGAAACTAAAGTAAATTAAACATATGAATAAATTTAACATCAAATAAGTTCTTATTTCCTATACAAATACAAGGAATATTCTTTTTGTATGATCAATTTTTTTGTGTTAAAAAAAACATTCGTGTCATGGTGAATCGACTAAAAATGTATACGCAGAAATTAAATCTTTTCTACTTTGAAACGAATTGCCGAAAAAGCTTTATAAAATATCATTTGAAACCTTGAGACGTGTAATTTCGAAAAAAGTTTTGAAATCAATTAAAATTGAAAAATAGCAAGTGAATAAATTTATTTGCGATATGACCGATAACTTTTGTAAATGAAAAACTAAAATAGTCATAAAACTAACCAGAAAAAGGATCTACACATATCCTTAAAAGCATATAATCTTCTGTCGGTAAACTTGAAAAATTAAATGAGGAAATTCTAGTACGTTAAATATTACAAATATAATATAACGTCGGGAATTCAATTTAATTATTTTTCTTCAATCGTAAATGATAGTTTATAAATAATAGCACTTTACACCACTGTGAATCTGCTGTAAATAAATAAACAGTCAAAATACGATTGTTCCGTCGTCACACTAGTCCCCGATTGTGAACCCGGATTCAAGAATGAATGCTTACGTGCAGACCTCTGATTTCGGGCCTGCCACGAAAGAGTGAGAGTAGGGAAAGAGTGTGCGTGCGCATGAGCGGCGTTGGCTCATCAGTCAGTCCGGTCTCTGTTGTACCTCAAAATACACACATATTAATCAAATTCAGCAAAATGAAATTTTTTTAAATTATTCCACAATAGAAGAGTTCGGGGACGTCCGTTAGCATGTTCGCTATCATTCCCAAAAATTTTAAGGCAAAATCTGTATTATTTTAGGAAAAAAGCCGGGGGAACCTAACACTGATAAAATCGATAATTTTCCAAGTATCACATGCCCTTAAATACAGAAAATAGCTTTAAACTATGTTCACCTCTGTGAAAAATTGTGAATAGTAGCAAGGTGGCTGCAGGTTAGAAAAAAACTGCAAATCAGAGAAAAGTCAGGGAAATTTGATAATCAGGGAACGTTAGGAATAAGTCAGAGATCAAAAAAAATATTGAAATTTGAATCACCTAAAAGTTTTTGGGGAACCAAACCTCGAAATATCTTTTCGATTAGAAAAGCTAAAGACAAAATTCAACGGGATTTCGGAGATGTCCGACACGTAGTTTTACGACCCGTGCGTAATTTCACGGTCGACGACGGGAAATTTAAGTCCTGCATGTATTTCTTTACGGTGGATGCAGGTTGAGAAGAAAAATATGTATTTTTACAGAATTCTGCTTATTTACTATGTGACACACCGATCGAATTATTTCCATCGTCGCAGGATGTAAATTTACACCAACTTTTTTTACAGTTATTTTTTTTGGTAAAACAATATTATTTTTTAGGTTGAAAATTCAACAAGTTTCGTATTAAATTAATCAGATTTGGGTCAGGATGCAACTATTTTGTTGAGAATTCGTCTTCTTTGGTGGAATTCAACTGTGATTGATTTCAAATTAAAATATTTTGTAGTTGGATTAAAATAAACGATTACATTTTTCGCTGAGAATTCATCTGTTTTGGTTGAACATGTAATTACTTGGTTGAGAAATCATGCGTTCCTTTACACTTTCCGCTATATTGGCAGAAAGTTCGAACTATTTGGTTGAAAAGTATTTCTCTTGTTGAAAAATCATATTGTTAGTTTGATTATGCAACTGTTTTGTAGAAAATTCGTCTTTTTTACTTTTAACTTCAAAAATTTAGGGGACTTTTTTGGCTGAATTCCACTATATTGTTCATTTCAACGAAAAAAAGACGAATGTCGAAAAAATTGATAAATCCTCTACGCGTTTTTGAACACAAAAGTACTTTTTCGATTTTCTTGCATTCTCGATCACATTGTATTTCGCAGTAGCATAATGATACCTCTGAATGTATATTATATAATTGTATTAAAAATGCACCACAAAGAATTTGTAATGAAACTTCTACTACAAGCAGTGTAACAGTCTACGCCTACGCCAGTGGCCGTCGAAAAATCTGAGAGGACCCCATGCTGCAAAAAAAAATAACCTTGAATTTTACTCGATTTTTTGAAAACCAGAAACAGTTCAAAGACTGAATAGGACTTAAAAGACACTGTGTGTAAACGGAATGTGGGACAAAAAAGTGTGTAAATGGAGGGTTAATGTAATGAAGGCCTTTTCCAGGTTTTTGATGTTTTTATTTAAATATTGCCGACATGTTTCGACTTGGATCCGAATTCTTTTCAATGCGTAGTTCTTATTATTAATTAATGGGAATTAGACAAGTTTCATGGTAGATTGTACATAGTTGTCAAGTAAAAAAAAATTTTGAAAATTTTTAAAAATTATATCTACATTGAAAAAAAAAATAAAGTGCGGAGCCTTGTGGCATGTTAAATTATAGCGACATGTCATGTCGGTATAATTGAAGATTTTATTAACTCGTTTTTCTATTGCACTCGCGAATAATATTCGTTGCACATTTTTCTCATGAGATTACTTAAATCGCATAATATTAAAATTCATTATACTTTATGCCTTATCCCGTTGATAGCATATCTGGAAAAACATAAACCATACTTGAGTATTGATAAGTTTTATAACATTGGAGTGATTCATGTTATAAGGCAAAAAAATTATTTTCGAATCTGAACATGCACACCCGTCTAAGTTGTACCTTTTAAGTAAACAAATTTAACATACAAAAAAAATCAGAATCAAATATGATTTAAAGTTATTTGAGTTTTGTCTTTTCTATGGATTGTCTGTTGTTTTTATTTTCTCAGTATCTTGAAAATGCATGTTTAAAATTATCATACATGAAGAATGGTCCCCTTTTACATTAACATCATTTCACATCATTTAATTCACATTTTTTAACTAATTTTTTATGAAAACGACAATCTTGTCTTACTTTTTCACCTCTTACCATAAGAATTTTACATACGGTGTGCCAATTACAAAATAAAATAAGCAAATAAAAAAAAGTTTCTTATTATAGAAAAATATGAAACAAGAGGATATTATTATTTACCTTAAAAATTAGTTTAAAAATGTTCACATGTATAAAAATTAAATACATGCATTTTTAAGACAGTTAGAACATAAAAACAGCAACAAAAATTAACAAGAAAGACAAAGCTCCAATAGACTAAAACTCAGCTATACTTCAGATATACTTTAGCTAGATGTTGCAATGTACATCAAGTACGCGATTTTCTCGATTGCCATACATGTTTTATACTTCGGAAAGTCAATAAATGAATTATCCTATACTCATGATTTTTACCCGGGTTTCTTTTGTAGACCGTAAAACCTTTTTTAATTGTTCTTGCCTTTTCATTCTCTCGTAATGTTTCGAAGAATATCTTTTCCAAAATGTACTTATTTCTGCAGTGTTTATAAACCGTTACAGATTCCATTCTTCACAACCACAGTCTCACTTTCATCCAAACATTTTAAAATGTATATGCATTACAAAATAATACTTATATATGTATAAGAATATATAAAAGATATTACGATTAGAATAATTAAAGCAAGATTAGTATAATACGTATGGGTGGGGCAGAATATATACGCAAGTGTTCCAACCTAAAATTTGTTTTCATCGGCTTGTACTTTGAAATTTGGCTGATTTATATTAACACTTAACTATAGGCCTATTTATCAATAAGTTGTTAACGCATATACAGGAGCCTGAAGTGTTGAAATTCTCACGTGCATCAATATATTCACGTTAGATTAGATTATGGAGTTTATTGAAGCCCTGGAACAGTATTCCCTGGGGCTAAAAAATTAAGTATAATTATGAGAATAAATTAGGTATGTGTAGTAAAATTACAAGACAGTAAATACAATAACTAGAGCCCATGCTGACCTATATAGAAGTGACGTTTGTTCGGACAATAAGTAGCAAAAATTTCTAATTTTGAACGTAACTAGGCAAATGAATTACTTAAACAAAAAAATGTGCTCTTTCACAGATTACCGGATAAAGTACGAAATGACTGGACAAATTTGTTTGTTGATGCCATATCGTTGCTACACCTACGGCAGATAATCCCTTCTCATGTTATAAGCCGAAAGTCCATGGGTCCAAGGTACAGGAATGTTCTAACACAAAAGCAGATCCTCGATTCAAGAAGCAGATCTATGTACAAACTTTCACTTTTATATACACAGTCAAAATACTACTTTACCACTACACAACAACAACTATTACCATAAAGTTATGGATCATTGCATCATTACTTATAAATTCAATTGAATGTTGAAAACATTCAAAATCATATTTTACGAATTGGGAAACTGAATGACTGTTTCGATATTGTGCAAGGCGTTAAACAAGGATGCGTTATGTCCTCATGGCTATTTATTAGTCAAAACACTTTCTAATTAAATAAAAATTGTAAAAAACAGAGCTTGTCTGTACATTTGCCATGTCTTTGTTGACAAATTCAGGTTTACATGCCACCCATAGCCACCTACAACTCAGCTTACACGAGAAAGCTGCATGAACTAATCGAAATACACGCACGATGCATAGGGCTGGATTTTCTAAACATTTTTGAATTAATTGACATGTATGGAAATTCCATACATGCAAAACAGACTGCAAAGATAACAGCTTTGTCTCTAATTTCAATATTTGAAGGGTGGATTTCTGAAAGGATGCAAACACCATTTTAAAAAATTTTGTAGGAGAAACGAAAAACGTTCTCTGAAATCAAAATTATAATCAAGGCCGAAATAAATAAATACTCACTTCAATGATATGTCAGTACTGAATTAAAACGTGAGATTTCGTATTGAAAAATGTTATTAGGTTCTGAGAATATGGAGGGAGAATTTATTTTCCTTCAAGCGTGTAAGTTTTCTCAAATTTAGACGTTGATTAAAAATCCAATGTTTATTTTACAAAAAAAAAAAAAAAAAAAAAATTAGTTCCATAATACTGCAGTGCTAAATTGAGAACTAAAAAATCTCATTGAAAGAAATCATCGAATTTGGATCAAATGGAGAGAATATGCGAAAAATGTTTTCGAGGAATACTACATTCAAGTGGATCTTAAATGCTTATAAACCATGTCGGTTTAACAAGAAAGTTTCCTCGTTTTTTCGAAAACTATGGGAAATTGTCGGACGTATTTTTTTTTAAATGAAAGTACATTTGAAGGACTACGGCGCACCTACCTAGTACATTGTCCAGTCCCCATCGTTATCCAGAATTGCCTGGTACCTTTTCGGCATGCTTTCTACTATATTTTTAGCATATCCCGTGGGTAATTCATGCCATATCTTCCTGATGTTTCGCCAGAGCTGTTTCAGGTCGAAAACACGTTTTCCCGCAAGCTTCCTCTTTAAAATACTTCATACGTTTTCGATTTGATTCGCATCGGGGGACTGTGATTATTAGTTTTTTTATTATTATTATTAGTTGTTATGCCATTTTCTTTCTTCCAGGTGATGCAGAGACGGCTTCGATGTTTGTGGTCGTTATCCTTTTGCAAGCTCCAATCTCCAGTACCGGCTCCAAACATCTTTTTAGCAGACCTTCACAGTATGTTTCACGGTTCGCTGAAGAAATCGAGTACCGGCGGGAGACCAGGCATACCGTATGGAAAACCATGCCCAGAACGACGCTCCATCTGAAAAAATTACATTCGACCAGTCGCGGTCGAGATTTTCAGTAGCCTACGCCTTCCGTTTTTCCCTATGGGTTTCTGAGAGCAGGTGTTTTTGCCTCGTGCTACGGTATTGCAGCTTCGCCTCAGCCAAACACTGTAAAATGGTATTGACACTCATGTGTATTCCTTTTTTAGCCAGAATAACCTTGGCATCTCGCAACTGTAGAGTGGGGGTACGCTTGAATAGCTGTACGATCGCTTTATCCTGCTTGCTCGTTTGCTCGCGACTTGCCTCTTTCGGGAAGATCTTCGACTGTTTTGTCGGCTTTATACCGATTAACCTACTTCTCCACGAACGTTTTCGACTTCTTAATATATTTGGCAGCCGCGCTGTAGGCCATACGCGGTCCTTTTGGATGGGTACACAAGAAGACCGCTTCAAAACGTTTGACGTACGCAGAACTAATTTCCACTTACGTGTGCTCTCTCGGACGGTTCGAGTGATACTGAAACGACTTCCCAACTGTGCCGTAGTCCTTCAAATGTACTTTCATTTAAAAAAAAATCTCCAATAGTTTTCGAAAAAACGAGGAAACTTTCTTGTTGAACCGACTACATCAGAAAAAGGTGAAATTAAAAATTAAAAAAGGATTTAAAAATTCGTTGGTAACTACAACGCCCCCTCCCCCAAAAAAACAACATAATTCATATCTTCAATCAACTCAATATTGCCATTTAATAAGTCTTCATGGTAATTTATCCAGTGCCAATGATAGAGTGATAAATGATTTTTTTAAGAAGAATCGTTTATAGCAATGACAAATGTTCTTCGATTGCAGTCTACTGTGTACAAGTTGCATTCTTCAGATGAAAAGAATTGATTCTGCAGAGAAGTAAACTTTTCTGTGCATAAAAAATCTAAATACGTGAATTTCCTTATAAAATTTATTTGACATCTTCACTATTATTGTTCGTGGGTGCTTTATTGCTATTTAACATTAATTTGATACATTTTACTAATAAAGTCTGTATAGGTCACGCCTTTAAACTCGAAAAATGTAGCACATGCCAATGATATTCATTAATTAGTTTATACCAACTTGTTATCGCAATTTTGAAAGTATCTAGTTGTGCAGGTCCAGAAATAATAAGAATCCCGTTGACATTAATTTTAGTTTATTTCAGCAAATTAGGAAAACCCGACGTTATACTTTTCATGCTACCGGTACGAGCTCTCTCGCGTGTCTGAGTGCCCCTTCCTCTCTTTGTATTAAGGGGAGGTGAAAAGAGCGTACTCATTTGATTTTAGACGCTGAACACTATGTGTCAACATTCCGCCCACCTTGATCCGTTGTAGGAACAAAATAAGTTTCCAAATCTGATCCGTTAACATCATTGCACGAAGCTGCGTGACAGTGATGTTCACGGACCGCGACTTTTTCAACTGCGCAAGCATTGCGTATGGAAAGAAAAGCCTCCTTATTGGCTATAATAATAGAAGTCGGTTAAACACATTACTAAATTTGATTTTATTATGTCAATTTTTCTTTTAAATCTTCGCACTTAAATCTAAACATCATTAGCCGAATAAGTATACATCCATTACTTAAATACTAAAACAATTTAGATCGCTGCCCACCATGACTAAATTTAGTTTGAATCTGTCGAAAACTAAATTTTCTCTTGATTAACTGGCAGTACACAAAGTTGCATTATGGGGCGATCGTAAGTTCCATAAGCAGTTTTCAAACTTACACTACGGACTCTTTTATCCCTACCGAGATGACAGCTAATGATCCTCCCTAAGTGCCAAGCAGTCGGAGCTGTTTTTGCCTTTTGAATAAGCACCAAACCTCCGACTTTTATGTTTTCACTTGGATTCATCCATTTATAACGATTTTGAAGTTCCAATAGATATTCCATAGACCACCTTTTCCAGAATTCTTCTGTAATTCTCTCTGCTAATTGCCATCTCCTTGAGTAACTTTTCTTCAGATCCAAAGTTGAAGGTTCTGCCAGCGCTAAAAGAGGGGCTCCGATTAAAAAAATGACCAGGACTCAAGTAGGACCAGTCTTCGGAATTATCATTCTTAGCAAAGATGGGTCTTGAGTTTAAGCAAGCCTCAATTCTGCATAAGACTCTACTGAGCTCTTCAAAGGTGAGCGTGTAATTTTGTAGTTCGTGGCGTAGGCGGCGCTTAGCACTCTTGACTGCTGCCTCCCAAAGACCACCAAAGTGTGGAGCACCAGGACGAATAAAGTGCCATTTGATGCTATGCTTAGCTAACTCATATCCGATTTCTTTGTCAGTGGAAAGCATTTTAAAATAACGTTTTAGCTCATTATCAGCTCCGACAAAGTAAGTTCCATTGTCACTGTAGAGATCTGAAAGAAGACCTCTTCTAGACACGAATCGTCGCAATGCCAAAAGAAACATAGAAGTGGTAACATCCGATACTAATTCGAGGGTGCTCTCGGAGGTGCGAAACTATCACTGGTTCGTAACCTTAAAGCCATACCCGCGTGCCAAAAGTATGCCACGGCATTTGCGAGATGGATGCAGAAAGCTGTCATCTTTGGGTCGCTTTGTGTCCTCAAAACACACGAGGGTTTCGCCGTCCTGTCGTTGTGATTTCGTCGGGTCCTGTGACCAGTGGGACCCTGCGGTGGTTGACCTTATTTTTTAATTATATATATAATATAGTATAAATAACGTACGATTTTTCGATGCTTTAAATTCTTCAAATTCGGAATCGATTTTGATACACCATTGCATAGGTTAGATCTAGTAAATGTGGATTACCCGTGGCTTCAATCCACTTCAAACCGATTTGTCCATCTATAGGAAAATGATCAGATTTGTCTCAAAGCCTTGATGGACTAGATACACAGCACTTCTGCTTGTCACTTGGAATCGGTCAAGGTTCGATTGTTAAATTTTCGATCAAATGAATTTTCTAAAATTTACCGACATAACTGTCAAATTAAAAAATTAAAACAAACGACGTGGGGAGGGAAAACCGCAGCGCCGTCTAGCGATGTCTCAGAGCAGGATCAGAATATGATATTTCAAGTATGGCTATATTAGTGACCAGATGCTGATTAAGATGCCTGTCTATAGTTTTAATCATAATTACTCTTCTGCTTATTTTTATTAAACTGTTATTTATATTCTTTCTTCATGCAATAATATTTTTAATAATATACCATGTTTGAATTACAATGATGAAATCCTTAATAAAAACAATATACGTTTATGAAAATGTTTTGCACTCACTCTCTTATTTGCATTATAAATAATTTAAACTATAAAATTTTTCTTAAGTAAAAGAATGCTTCACTGGAGTAAAAATTTTTTTAATCTCTCCTTGTAGCGATTGAAAATTTAGTAAATTAAGAATATATTCCAGGTTATAAGTTTGCAGATGCCAATTTTTAAATGCGAATTTCAGTAAAATTTGTAAATATTTTCATTTTTTAAAGAATAACAACTTTGAAAATAATTTATTTATAATGAAGGCAGTAAAAGTTTAATATGCAAATGCCTTTTTAAATACTTATAATCACGAGTAACATATAAATATTAATTGTTAGTTAATAACTATTGACAGCTAATTTTCTGTGCATAATATTATTTTTTAATAGAATCTCCTTTTAACATGTTTCAATGTTAGTACGTCTATTTACTTTTAAACTTAACCTTACGTCTTTCTTGAACACGAGACCAGACACCAATCGCCGCGTCTTTTTAATATAAAAAACAATTGCTACGTCTTTCTAATGCTAAAAACTGGCGATACGTCTTTTTAATGCAGAAATCTGTTGCTACGTCTATCTGGCTATTTCTCTTGTGAGTCAAGTCATTCCTATTAAGGTTTTGTGTTCTACGTCTATTCTTTGTATACTCCAAATGATGGTATAGTCTTATTTGCACCCATCGTTATGCGCGAAAGAATTATCTTTAAAAAAAGTGTCTTATACTAAAATATGTCTCACAAATACGCAAATCGTAAAAGGTATGTACCTTACATGTTTTACATTTTTAAAATTGCTATAACGTTGGTACAGAATAGATTTGTACAAGAATTAATATAACAAATTAAGGTACAGCGCGTTTTGATTTAAAGAAACTAGTTTGCTTTGCTAATAAAAATGGACAATCGTACTAAATATATAATTGTTATTGTATTCCAAATACTTTGCTGCTTACTTTCCAAAACAGATAGCGTTCTTTTTATTTTAGATAATAGGGGGGCGTTAATTTAAAGTAAGTTTTTGGGACACTTGACGTTAGTTCTTGTAGCAACTGTAACGAACTCAGTTAAAAAAATCAGATAACCAACATACCTCAGTTGTATATTTTTTTTTTAAATAAAGCATTTTGAAGAAAAAATTACATGAAATCATGCCTGCATGGCTTTAGGGGGTAAAATTTGCCAAGTGTCCCCGCCTAAAATTTTGTTGTCGCCTATCTTTTTTAAACTCCGCAGATTGTAGTGCTAGTGGACCTCATTAAATTCTGTAAAGGGGGCGCACCTAGTATAACGTGTTGTCAAGATACAGGGGCCCGAATTTTCGAAGATTCACCCTGACCGCTAACTTTCAATTGTAAACGAAAACGGGATGGAAACTATTGATTGAGTTGTAGAAGGTCGTAAAAGCGCGGATGCCTCGCGCCAAGTAGCCGTAGCACTACCAGGCGTGCTGTAGTGTCTCAGTGGTTCTAATACAAAGAAAATCATACCGTCACTGGTGAAAGCTTTAAAACTCGGTTCGATTCTGCAAAGACTGCTGGGTAATCAAAAATACCATTCTTTTGTACCCTCTTCGGAGTCGACTGTGATTTTTGAGACGTATTCGTCATCTCCACAGCATGACATTTTTCCGAAGAAAAAAACACCTCAAAACGTGAGAAGCAAGGGGGCTCATATAAAAAAGCACCCCGAAATGTGAAAGGCAAGGTGACACATCAAAAACCATCCCAGAATGTGAAAATCAAGGAGACTCACATGAAAAAGCACCTTAAATTGTTACAGTCAAGGAGATTAATACCAAAACAAAACCCAAAACATGAGAGGCAAGCTGACTCACCAAAAATATCTCAAAATGTAACAAACGAGGAGAACCATCAACCACAATCGCTTATTATTTTACTATTAACTACTGTTTTCCTACAATAACATTGTTGTGAAAATTTCATCTAGAAGATATCTAAATCGAACACTGAGACACTACAGCATGTCTGGTTGCGCTGCGATTAGTTGGCACTGGGCATCCGTACTCTTATGACCTACAACCCAACCTATACTTTCCATCCCATTTTCGTGTTGGCATGTTTTTCAAGAGAAAAAGTCAAGCTTTTTTCTAGCTTACTTAAAACAAAAATATCACAACACGCATACAAAAATGAAATTATATAACTGTGTCAGGAGTTATGCACAATTGAAAGTTAGCGGTCAGGGTGAATCATCGAAAATTCAGGCCCCTGTATCTTGACAACCCGTTAAACTTGGTGCGCCCCCTTTACAGAATTTGAGGAGGTCCACTAGCAGAGTCTCCAGAACGTGGGATTTTTCGGCCCCCACCACTTTCCCATCTGGAAGAATACATGCAAGCGTAGCGTCGATGAGTCGGCCAGCCTCGTGTAAAGCCGAAAATGCACGAGGCACGAGCACGAAGCCGAGCTCGCCCTAGGCCGGACCCCGACTTCACGATTCGCTTTCAGCGGTTATTAGGAGGTTTGAATTGATTTCTGATTGCAAAAATTGACACCTTGAAGAACGACTTCAAAACATGTAATGAAGTCTTGAGATATTTAATGATTATGTTTTTCATGAATTATTGTGAAATGTTTTAGATTATCCGATTCTGCAATTTCTTTTTTCATTATTTATGTTTCATGTTCCAATTGAGTTTAAATATTGTAAAGTCAAAAAAATAATATATGATAATTATTTTTAAATAACTAAATTAATCAACATTTTTACTGTATACTTACCACTGATATTTACCTTTCTTTTTATGCTATTGTAGGCTATACTCACAATTTTGGAGATTTCAAGAGAAAAGCAAAAAAGTTATTAACTTGACCTCATATGCTTTCTTCAAATATAAAAACTTTACAAAACCTTTAATGTCTGAAAATACTTATCTCAACATTACAAAATTTAGTTTTTACAATTTTAAGGACAATTACTCGTATCGAATATTTTGGGTACAGTCGTTGCAGCTCTCTTCTAAGGTCTTGATACCTTTCCTCCTTAAAATGTCCTCTACAAGCCCTGTAAATATCAAAATTGGATCTCTCTTAGTTTTTGAGAAATAATTAAGATCATACGCCCCGGCATGGCGTGCCCAACGCCCGAGAGTCTAAACTCTGAAGTTCGTGAATACGACTATAATATATGTCCATTATTCGTCTATTGTTTACATGGTTTTTCACATCGTGTGCATCGTTTCGGCGTACTTTCTTAATTATTTCTCAAAAACTAAGGGATATCCCATTTTGATATTTACTAGGTTTGTAGAGGACATTGTAAGAATGTAAGCTATCAAACAAAACAAAAATTAAAGAAAATAAAAACTGGATTTTTCTCAGAAATTCAGTTTGAAAATTTGTTGTTGGAAACTCCAAACAGTTTTTAAAAATTTTGTTTTGTAAAAGTACTTTTTCAAAATTGTGTCTCATTAGGAATAATTTTAAAAAACTACGCATTAATTTATTTCAAAATAACCCAAGTTATGAAAGTTAAAAGAAAAGAACCAAAGTTTTCAATTTGAAATATCTCCTAAGTTTTTCGAAAAACGCCAAAAAGTAATGAAACTAAAATTTTCATCAAAATTACTAACAATAGTTGAAATTCTTCAGGTGATTTCACATGGAATTGCTCTCATAATAAAGATACATATACTTACTATCGGAAGAGCGTAACGAGGAGGGGGGTGGGGGGGGTCATAATTTTTAGAGCAAAACTGCGTATTTTTTTAACGGCTTCTTATAGGAGGTAGTAGGTAACCTGAAGAAATGCCTATATAGACAATTTAGGTTCACTGGCATCAAGAGAAGTATTCATAATGATTAATAAATAAGGCAAGAATATTAATTGTGGAAAAAGTAGTTATTTTCCTTCCTTTTTGAAATAAACAGTTAAGTATACAAAAAAGTCAAATGAACCTTACCCGTGTAGAATAAGATGCCCCAAATTTTCGTATTTCAATTTTTCTCACTAAAACTAACCCTTTTCATGAGAATCAATAAAAACTTAAAAAATGCCTACGAGCAGAAGTTTTGACCACTTTTGAGAAAACTTAGCTGTTAAATCTGACGTGCTAAAGACTTTTCATAGGACTCAAATGAAAGCTTGGACTTAATACTTTAAGATGATTATAATGAGAAGCATGTTTCGATTTCATTTTTTTTCGCTAAGTGATAAGTGTATACTTCCCGATGTTTGTGGTTATTTGGAGTTTGTCCCTGACGTTATTGTTCCGCGCGGTCACTTTTCTTGGGATCTTTCGCTCGAACACTTTCCACCGCTGATGGGAACCACACACTTGAAATGTAAGCAAAATGAAATTCACATAAATTCACTTCTGAAAAAGTTTATAGTTCAAATAGTTTCTCAAAATTTTCAAAATTCAGTTATTCATAGGATTTTTAATTTTGAAACACGACTTTCTTAAAAAACTGATATCTCCGAAGCCGCTTATTGAATTGTATTTTTTTTTTGAAGATCAGCGTATAAGATATAGGCCTTTTTGACGCAATTTGAAAACAACACAATTTTAAAAAGAGGCTAACAAACTTTTATTTAATTTGTAGTTCGAAAGCAAGTTATTTTTTTTCTTTACTTTTTTTTTTACATTTTCATTTCAATGAAAAGGTATTGGTTTTATGAAAAAATTGACTTTTGCGGATTTCGTCAAACCTCGACGTTTTAGGACTCATTGATTGAGAAAAAATAGATTTTACTTCGATGTCTGTTTCGTCATCGTACGAGTATGCCAGCGAGATAACTTTCGAAAGAATTATCCTAATGGATTGCCCTTTGGCGCTTTGTTTTTATGTCTAAAAGGAAAGGACGATTTTGGTAACCAGCCATTTTTGATCAACGGTTCTAACTTTATCCATCGAAAATGATTTTAAAGAAGTCAGAAATTTCATTTTCCAGCAATGTATTTCATGTATTTGGCATCCCAATAAATGTTTTTAGGTTGGAAAGCCATCGAGATAATAGATTTATTTACCTGGGCCAGGGCTGACTACTTTCAGCAGTTGTTAACTGCCACGAAAAGTGTTTGACTACCAGAAAGTTTTCGTCATTTTTTTCATCAGTTTCCAGGAATCGTGGGAAAGGTTACGGTCGTTGCGGTCAGGGCTCTTGCGGCACATTGTTTACACCGAAGGGTCTGATTTTTTTCTACTTGAAGTCACAATACATTTCATTTGTTTATTTTAAGCTTTAATTTCCTGCAAAGTATTAGGGACCAGTCGAAGGGCCAGTTCGACGAAAATTTATTGGGGCCTGTTTGACCTAGTCTCTAGAAAGTCTAGAATGCCACTGGCAGTCAGGGCAGCTTTTGACTGCCTTCTAGTGAGCCCTGTCCTAGGCACTATTTTAAAAAGTCATGTGAACTTATATTACTACACCTGCTAAACGAGAGTATTAAATATGAATCCCTATCCAACGGACGTATATATTGATCAACTGAATCGATGTCGGGGTACAAAAACAAGGTAATAATTGAAGCGTACTCTATAACAGTGCAATCAACGCCACTTACCATGATGATTATTTTGTACCTATCTTCACGTATTGGACGATCCTCATGAAAACTGGCACACAATTCCCTGTTGTAGAGCACGCTTGAATTATAAAAATTGTATGATTCATGTAATAACATTTTTCAGAAATAAAAAATAAACTATTCACCTTATTCGAAAATGGTCGAATTTTTATTAAAATCTACACGGAAAAATAACATTCCAGGCAAACTGTAAAATTATTCACGTTTAATTATAAAAAAGGTCCGCCGTTTTTAAAGTGAGCTTGAAATAAAAAAGTTCGAAAATTTGTGTGCAATAACTTAATAAAAAGTCTTCAAAAGATTCGTAGATATTAATTTAGAGATACCGAGTGTTTTTTTTTTAAGCACTGCATTATATAAACTGGGGAACGGAGTTCCGTAAAATTCGAAACGATTCGGAAAATACTTCATGCGCAAGCGTGTATGTTTTCTTTACTATATGTGAAGTTTGATCGTTATAGGGGTGATTGTGTTGTTGAAATAGAGGTTAGTAAATTTTTTTGACCACACAGTATTTTTTTTTCCGGAAACAAATTTAGAGACCGCCAATTATAGATTTTAGTTTTGGTGCAGAATTTATTTAATCTTAGCTCATTTTGTGAGTATTAATTTGAACAAGCTGATTCGCCCTTTTTTTGTTTTCGAGAAAATAGTCTTTCAAATATTTGCTTGACGTCATATACAATTTGGCAAAAAACTGTTCCCATCGGCCGATAACTTTTTGGAGACATTTATTTGATTAAAAAATATTTTATTTTATGAGAGATAAAATGAAAAATTTATATTCAAAATTGAAAAAATTGTCTGATCATAAAATTTACGAAACCGAAAAGTTACTTATAAGTCATCATTAAGACCGTGGAACGCGCGAAGCTAACATGTTCCCAACCTAGTTTACTACTGGACTACATTTTAACGGAGAAAATAATTGTAAGTGCAAAGAGAGCAATCCGGCACTACCCTATAAGTAGCTACGACGATCTTTACAGCGCTTTAAAAAGAAATTCAGCTACTACAACCACTCTGGAAACGTGTCGTAGTAAACTTGAAACAATCAGGCAAAATCATGATTCAGTACAGTTTTATAATCAAAACGCCCAAGATCTTTCTTATATTGAACTATGTACTACCCCTCCGATCGTTTTGAGACTCGGATATGTTATTCTACAGTGTTTAAAGAATTTTTGGACGGAAGATGGTGATAGTTCTTCAAATGCATCCCATGAAAAAAATTCAAAAAAATTTTGAAAATTTAGTTTGACCCGTATTTTTTGAAAAAAATTTAGAAATTTTCCTACAACATTCTCTCATTGAGTCCCATAACATATTTTTTGCCCACCGAAATCGGTCTAGCCGTTCTTGAGAAAAAATAATTTTTTTATTTTTCTTCTAACCCCCATAACTCCCATAAAAATTATTTCTCAAATATAATCTTTTAGGAAATTTAGTCTTACATCAGTGCCAACTTCTGTAAAAATCTCAACCAGATCCGAGCGGGGGCAGCACATACATGCTTATCCTACTATGCCCTTTAGTGAAACCTGAAAAAAGCGCAAATTTCGCATATACTTTTTGTAGATGAAATTGTGAAATATTTTAATGTGTCTGGAGAGCCTACACTCAAACCAAAACTTTGTCGTACATAATTTCGCGTCAAGTGCATACTTTTCTTCTGAGGGTAGTTTTTCAGTGTTAGGAGTTGGTTTTCGAAAATTTTTGTTGATGTAACTTAACAGTATGAACTTGGCATCAAGTTATGTCGTATTGACAACTGCAATGTTTGCAGTATTCCATGCGTTTTACGGTATGTTCGTGCAAGCTTAACGTTCGACCAAAGGAAACCACATGTTTTTTTTTTTCAAAAAATTACAAAGCACAACATTTTTGATTGTAGTACAAAATTAGCACTAAATTATGCAATATTGAAAAATAAGAATTTTGCATTATTTCATGTGTGGTTGTGCCAGCCTAACGTTGGGCCAAAGGAAACTACACGTTTTTTTTCAAAAAAATTAAAAAGAACAACATTTTTAAATGTGGTACAAAATTAGCACATAATGAGCACTAAATTATGCAATATCAAAAAACTAATTTGATGAAGTGGTTGTGCGAACTTAACAGACCTCGGAACTCATGCGTTTTACCAGAAGAAGGAAGCTTCCTGACCTTCGAAATCTTACGTTCTACGGTAGGGAAGTAGAATTTTCAAAATCACCAAAGTACTTAGGAGTAATATTTAACTCTAAATTAACATGTAAATACCATGTTGACGCAACTGTAAAGAAAGCTACAATGGCTTTTTGGGCCTGCAGATGCGCAATAGAGAAAACCTGGGGCTTAAAACCCAGGATTACATCCTGGTTATATATTATACAATGCTAATCATACTCATAGCATATGCATCATTGATCTGGTTGCCAAGAAATGAATTAATCAATACTATCAAACAACTGGAAAGCCTCCAAAGGGCTTGGCGATCACTGGTAAGGAAGATTGCGGCAGCGGAAGTCTATAGACTCCTAATAGGGGGCAACCCTCCCAGTTTGAGGTGGCAGACCTATTTTAAGGTAATCTTCCCTAAAAGGGAAGAAATGCATGGTGAAGGGAAGAGTTATTTACACCAATAGGTCTCGTTTGGTACACAGATGGTTCTAAAGATTTCTTGGTAATAGGGGCTGGAACCTATGGGAAGAAGCCCAGGGCTGAGATAACAACAGCACTGGGTACATTCCCTCCAGTTTTTCAAGCCGAAATAATAGCTATTAAAGCTTGCATGGAGGAAATTTGTAAGAGGGCTTATAAAGACCAGCACATTTATATTTGTTCTGACAGGCAAGCAACACTTAAGGCTCTTACATCTGAAAAGTTTACGTCCAGCCTAGTCGGGAGTTGCATTCAAGATCTTCTTAAGGTTGCTGGTAAAAACTGGATCCGACTGATCTGACTTCCCGGCCATGAGTAATTGAGTATATTGAAGGTAATAGGAAATCAGATTCACTGGGCCCGGAACCCTACTGCAGTATCTCGTACGCATCGGCGAAAGGAGCCATTGGTAAATGGCTCTCGGAGAAGCATGCCAGATATTGGAAGGGAACCAAAAAATGGTGCATTCTAAGAAATTCATATCTAGTACATGTACTACGAGGACTAATAAACTCTTGAACTATTGAACATGGAAAAAAGCAGATTGATGCCGTAGTAGGGATGCGTAGTGGACACTGCCGACTGAGAAAACACTTGACCAATATAAGGATCAGAGACAACTGGCACTTTGCAGTGAGAACCTGTTGATAGACAGTAGGATGACCATGAAAAAAAAAAAACACTTTTGGGTTTCTGAAGAGCGAAAGGCAAATAACGGTAGTTTATGCGATTATAGAAGGCAGATTTTTTTCTTTTCAATTTTAAACACTATTTAGTTAGAGGTTGCCCGTCGTCTTTGAACTTTGTCAATGCAAAATTTGACAATTTCGGTAAGGTCTAGGCTTCTTGATCTCAAGACTCACTGTGGATGACTTTTATGGCCGAGCTGATATGTGCTCCGCCTCGAAAATTAGGGAGCGTAAGTCGTAGACCTGTCAAATTTAAAAAATTTACTTACATAAGATTCGTTTTCAATGTAGCAGGTTCAATTATATTTTTCTTAATCTACTATTTCAAAAAATGTGATCTTCAGGGGTGCGCAAAAAGCTAGAAAGCTCGGGCCGGGTCGGGCTTGAATGTTTCGGGCCGGGCCGAACCAGGCTCGAGAATACTAGAACTTTCGAGAACCCGAAAATTTCGAGCACCCGGTTGGTTTCGAAACCCCGACCTGCCTCGGGTTCTCGACACCAATCCAGTACTCCAAATGTTCGAGTACCCGAAACAACTCGAGTACTCACGGAATTCAAGGAACTCACGGAATTCAGCAATTCGCGAAATTCACTGAATTCAAGGAGTTCGCCGAATTCAAGGAATTCACCGAAGTCAGGGAATTCACCGAATTCAAGCAATTCCCTGATTTCAAGCACTTCACTGAATTCATGGAATTTACAGAATTCAAGGAATTTAAAGAATTCAAGAAATTCACGGAATTTAACAAATTCAAGAAATTCACAGAATTGCGTGAATTCTTTTAAAAAATTACATAGAATTCAACGAACTTAAAGAAATTCAATATAAATTCAAAGAAATGCACGTGAATTCAAAGGAATTCAAGTAAATGCACAGAGGACTCTAAAAACCCCCGAGTATCAAGTATTGAGCAAATCAAATCACTTTTCGAATTTTCGGACCGTCATTTGTGATCTGCCATTTTGAATATTCAAATTTGGATTTCAGATTCGTAATCAGTGACCCAAAACCTGACGGAATTCACGGATTTTTTATTTTTGACTAGTTTTTTAGTTTTTTTGCATTTTATTTTTCAGTAGTTTTTTTTTATATTTTTTTTTTGCATAATTGGAAAACATATATGCCAATGTTACATATATTTCAAAAAATGTTTACTTTATTATTTGTTGTTGTTTGAACTCGAAATTTTCGGGTACCCGAACCTCTTCGAGGATCCGCAATTTTTCGAGCTTTTGAAACTGTTTGGCCCAGCTCGGCCCGAAACTGATCGAGCCCGGCTCGGTTGACTCGAAGTGCTAAAAGCTCGACTCGGCCCGCTCAAGCATCGGGCTTCGAGATTTTTGCACACCCCTAGTAATCTTCAACCTCTGAGGTAAATATTCTCAACGTTTCAGTATCAGATATATATGTGACCGTCCGCGAAGAAAGGGACCTAATGCGTCAAAGCTGAATTTTACAGGACGGGCGATCGTAGCAGAATATAGATATATATATATATATATAATAAAAAAATACATATAATAAAAATATAAAAATGATTTCGTAAATTTAAATAAATTTTTAATTGGAATTAAAACCTCCTGAAATTAAAGCTTATTTTCAGTCAAAACATCAAAAATTGGATGATTCTGCAACATTATTTCAAATTTGAAGTCTTAATAGTTGCAAAATATAAAGTTTGAAAGGTTCAATCTTAAATTATTTCAGATTGCAACATTGAAAATGGTTTGGTTTTAAATATAAATAGTTTAAAATGGCAGGAATCGAATAAGTTTACATTACAGTTTTGAAAATTCGCCTATTTGTATGTACTGATCATACTTTCTCACTTTTACGACATTGAGAGTATTCAAAATCCTTTACAACTTCTCCTCGTCATCATATCAATAATTATGAACCTAACTTGACGAGTACGCAAACAAAACATAGGAAATCCTTTTCTTGAAAAAAATGAGTTATGCATGATTTTAGCATTTTCAGCACCCGAGGAATATGATTATTGACCATTGGTTCTGAAGTGTTCAATATGTTATAAAAACAGAATAAATTCAAACTAACAGATTCAATAATTATATAATATTGGGTAACCAGCTAGATTGTTTCCTCTACATGGTCCCATTTGAATTTTCCTTGTATGTCGGGTGTTTTTGAAACACAGCATTTGTCTCATTATTGAATAGTCATCTTAAATCAATTTATCATGTTTTGCTCGCGTACTCTTTACTTAACCCGCGTCAGACCACATATTATTTAGATTTAGCAGAAGCGGAAGTCCTAAACTAATTCTCTCTCGCCCATTCTGCTTATTGCCTCTACATGCGTCCTTATTTTTTCCGGAATGAAAACCATTAAATCAAACTATTAATTCAAAGGAATTTAAAGATTGAAATCTATCAGAAATTATTTATTTTCAAAAATATAAGTTTGAAGCGTTCACAATTGAATAATACATAATTACAAATGTTCGTAATTAAACAATTTTGAGTTAAAATCTTTCAGAATTGTCTAGTTTTTCTGCTTATTTACTGATATAAATACATTTGGAATTTATTTCAGATTTGATAAATATTAAAAATTACATCATTTCTAATTAAAAGGTTAAAAAAAGTTACAACTAGAAATTGAAAGAATTTGAGATTGAAAAATATAGATCTGAAATCGTTAAAATATTGCAATTTTACAATTTTATATTGGAAGCGCCTGAAATAGAATAAAATTTCATTCAAAGCATTCAAAATTGAAGAATGTCGGATTGAAAGTATTTTATATTATACAATTTGAACTGAATGAGTTTAAAATTGTCTTAGAGTATTACTAAAGTTAAATTTCACTTACTCAATCAGAAAAAAGTGAGCCGCTAAAAATTAGTAGAAAAATACTAATTCGACAGTAAAAAATCACTATGAAAATACATGAAATTATTTAGGGTTGTATATATAATAATCAAAAGAAGGTTATAGAAATTGAAAAGGGTTAAATGGAAAAGTCTGCTAAAATTGTAATATTTATTAGTTGAATAATTTTAAATAATATGTTAGACAAATTCAAACATTGCTATCATCAAAATTAAAATTATAATACGTTAAACAAATTGCGTAACATTATTAAATTATAAATGTTCATAAACATTTTCTTACGTTGTAACAATTTATTCATAATTTATTCTTTTTATCTAAGTATTTTTCTAGAATATTTCCATTTATTTTTTTTCTCCGAAACAGAATTGTATTTAGCTTTCTAAACTTACTATATTTTCGACAAGGACAACGTGCAACATCTGCTATTTTTTCTTAAGTATTATTACCAGAAAGTTTACACTTTCGAAAGCATTAGTCTCAGGGCCATTTTCCCTTACTTTATGTCCATACTTTCGAGAACATATTTTAGCATCTTGTCCCAGCTCAGGGCGCCTTAAGCCGTTTATTCCTTTATAGCTGTATACATAGGAATTTCTACGACCAATTAGAGAGAGTCTGATACCCTCTCCACCTCTATATCAACGACCTGTGATACGGTCAATGTTCATCCCTTACTTCGAATCTTCGGATACAATTCTACCTCTACTTAGCGAACACTCGACCTCGTCTCGAGCCTATGTTTCCAATCAAAATTTAAACCTTGTCATACTCGTCGTTATAAGTTTCCTTCCTCTGTAAATTCTATTGCTGTGTAATAAACTCTTATATTATTCAAATAGATTTTTGAATCAACTCATTAACAAGCCACATTAAAATATCAACGCGGATCAATTAAGCGTAAAGTAACTAATTTTGAGAAGGCTTTAAACGATTTCGAGTCCAACCCAGACGCTGACTTTAAATGATCAAATATCAATGGTAGATTATCAAAACATGCGCTTTTGTGGGACAAATTCAAGGAAACGCAAAATGAATCAGAGTCGCTGGCGAAAGCCGACGATGATCTAACTGCTCATGAAGATGAGAGAAACTCTTCCGAGAATAGGTTTTTCACTCTCAACGGGAGAGCAAGAAAATTAATTGAAAAGTATAAGATCGCTGAAGAAAATTCCAAATCGATTCAATCAAGCAGCGATTCGGTTCTAGAAAACGCAAGTATTCAGAAAGAGTCGAGATTGAAGTGCCTTTAAATTCATTAAATACAGTTTCTGTAAATCAAATAAATGGAGCAAATGTCGAAAATGTAGTTCCTTTAAATGAATAAAATAGAGAAAACGCAGGTACTTTGAATCATTCAAATAGAAAAAAGGCACATCCTGTAGATCCAGTACATATAGACCGAGTCGAAGAACCAAGTGCGATCAATTTACAGAACGCAGGTTTTTCAGGCCACGCAGGTCATTTTCTCTTAGATCCCAATCTTCCCAAACTCAATCTGCCTTCTTTTAAGGAACCTTTGACATATGGTTAGGATTAAAGACACTTTCAATTCCATAGTGCATACAAATTCTCAAGTTCCAGCTATATTTAAATTCCACTATTTAAAATCATGTTTCACAGGCGAAGCAGCCGAGGTAATAGCTTTCCTGGAATCATCTAAGTAAGAGCTCTTTTTAACATTTCTTTTGTTTCAAAAGAATTCTCAGTTCACACTTGATTAGACAAATTACAATAACGCGTTAGAGCTTCGCGCGCTAAATCTGCAATGAGATCAAGTTCTCATTTACGTTATCAAAGATAAACTTCCAACTTACCTCCACGAAAAATAGAAAGAGTTCGCCGGAACTTCAAAAATACCGACTATAAAAGAATTTACCACACTTTTAGAGCGTCGAGCGCAAATTGAAATCACTTGGTTCTCTCAGACACAGTACAACTTGAATAAAGGTCAAAAGGTCCATGATGGGCCCGCGTCAGGTCACGGCTCACACCCGCCACGCACCTTTTCGGTTACGATTCCCTCAAACACACAAAATACAAGAAACCAAGGATTGTGTCCTATGCCAGGGGGAACATGCTATCTACGCATGTAAGCATTTTTTGAAGTTAGGCCCTCAAGAGCGATCCACTGAAGTGAAAAATGCGTCATTATGTGTTAATTGTCTAAGCGGTTCCCACCGTCCAGTAGATTGTCGCTTGAAGGGATGTCGCGAATGCCATAAGCGTCACAATTCCTTGTCACATTTTAAACATAGGAAGAAAAATCAGGTTAAATCAACTGCTGATCCTGTAGCTTCCACAAGTACTTATCACCTAAGAGTCCCTTCTGAAGTATATATGAGAATATCTAATTTTCATTATGAAGTAATATTTTATGTATTAGAAACAATTCGCATGAAAGAAACCGCAAAAAATCATAATTAGCGCCAAAAACTCGCAAAACCCATTTTTCACTTATGGGGGGGGGGGGGCTTTTTTAGGACCTTATAAAATAGACTTATGCGGGTGATATTTGAAAAGTGATATTTGATTCCTATTCTACATCTAATTGTGAAGAAAAATATAGAGGTTTAACTCGATTCACCTAATATTGACGATTCTGAAAAAAATGTACAAAAACTTTTTTTTTCTTGTGGGAAAAAGTGTTAAACTTCATGTAGCTTGAGCCACCTCAAAATTCATTTTTTTCTTAGACAAAAAGAAAAAGCATTTCCTTGGATGCAAATAAATTTCCGGCCGATATGCATGAAAATTCGAAAATAATTGTTGGACTACCCTATTGAATAATCAAAAATGTAATGGTTTTAAATCAAGCTAAAAAAATTATAATGTATAAAATAGGAAAGGGAATGCCCATAAAATGTTTTATTTTTTGTTCAATATATCAATTATACTAACTTCATATATATATATATATATATTATATAGAAAAAGGAAGTAAAGTTGAAAATAGCAGAAAGATGGGATTGGTTAATAGAAGGAAAATAACAGTTGAACAAAGAGGTTATCAATATCAAATTGTGAGAGAAAAATGGAAAGAAAGAGATGGAAATAACACCAGGAATCAGGAAAATGGAGAAAAGGGGAAAGTAGTAGAGAAGAATATAGGATAAAAAAGGAATACTCTGATTAGTGCGATAAAAAAAGAGAGAAGGAAAATAAAAAGTTAATAAATAAATAAAAGATAAATAAAAGAAGGCTGGGACGGAAGAAGAGGTTTCGAAGGTAGGAAATAGAGAGAGAGAGAGAAGAATAAGGCAAAGAGTAAACCAGTATATTGAGATGGTAGAATGGAATAAATATTTTATGGATTTCTTAGGAGGGCTAGGGAATAAAGTTAAGAAAGGCGGAAAAGGTGGTAGGGAAAGAGACAAGCAAGAGGATATAAGGGAAGAAAAAGAAAAAGTGTTAGAAATAATGAAAGATGGAAGAGCACCTGCTAAAGATGATACTTGAAATAGAGTCTTAAAATATTCATGTAGTGGTACCTATAGTGAAAAAAGACAAAGAGAAGGTTAAACATTAGAGGGAACACACCAATGTTAAAATTGTATGAAATATATGTGACTTTTTAGAAATGGAGGGGTAAGGGAAAAGAATGGACTAGGAGATGTAAAGGAGTAAAATAAGAAGAAGTGAAGCATTTTAAATATTTGGCATATATCTTGCAAGAAAATAGAGATCATAGAGCTCATATAAGAGAAAGGATAAAAAAGCGGGATGTGTAATAAAACAGCTGTAGTATAGAAAAAAGAAGGTTTAAAAAAGATTGGAGAAGGACAATGTGGTTATTTGATGCGCTGGTATGGCTGGTATTAGGATATGGAGCAGAGATATGAGAATGGAAGGAAAGGGAAGAGATTGAGAGGTTACAAGAAAATAAGGTGATCACTAGGGTTAGGGAAAGATTTAAGCGAAAAATTATTTGAAGGTGGTAGAAGAAAAGAATATGTTAATGGAATATAGCATGATTGGAGAGAAAGGATAGGGAGTTTATGAAAAATTTGGCACAATGGGATGTAGTAGTAATGATGGAGACGTGGCTAGATGAAAAGGGATGGGAAAGAGTAAGGGGAAGGTTGCCAAGAGGTGACAAATGGCAAGTTCAAAATGCAAAGAGAAAAAACAAAAAAGGCAGAGCAATGGGAGGAATGGTGATGGGAGTAAGGATCGAATGTATAACAGGGAAGGATAGGAAAGGGAGGAAAGAGCAAAAAGAAGGAATAATAGTAGAAGAGGTAAATATGGGAGAAGAGGAGTGGAAGATAGTGGGGGTTTATGTGAACGGGGATATGCAAGAGAAATAAGAGGAGATGAAAGAAATGATGGAAGAAAATCAAAAAGAGATTGGGCTTATAAAAGGCGGAGATTTCAATGCAAAAACAGGAGATAGAGGAGGAAGGGAATGGGGCGGAGAGCGAGGAAGAAAATCCAAAGACAAGATACTGAATGGGGAGGGAAAGAAATTGCTAAAGAGCATGAAGGAGCCTCCTCAGGAGGAGGAAGGTGAAATGTAATTGATCATGTTATAGTGGACGATGAGGTAAGAGAGAAGGTCAAGAAACTAGAGGTAGAGGATTACATAGATTTGGATCACTTTCCCTTAAAAGTGACATTAGAGGAAGAAAAAAGTAATAACAATAGGGATAAAAAGGAAGCGAACGTAAAAAGAGCTGAAAAAGGGGATTGGTCAATGGAAGGAAAAGAACAGTTCAAAGAAAAGGTTGAAAATATCAAAATGGGAGAGGGAAATGTAGACGAGGAGATGGAAATAGTGATTCAGAAGAAGAAATGAAAAGAAAGGGATGGGGAGGAGTGAGGATGGGAGAGGAAAAGATATATACACTGGCATACGCGGACGATATAGTGTTGATGGCAGAGGATGAAGAAGGGATGACAGGTTTAATTACAGGATTGGAGAAATACTTACAAGGAGAGGACGCAAGATGGGCATCGCCGATTCAACTGGGGCTTCACAGGATGAAAGTACATCAAAATCCATTAGGGGATTATTTTTTCCTTCGATCGAATGGGCCTTAGTTTCCGAGATATCGAGGTTTGAGTATTTGCGCTCGAGCGCTCGACTCGCCACTGCAGAGCGGGGACCCCGACTTGGCACTTCCTCACAGTCCTACACTAATTTTGTGATGAACTGAAAGTCCACAGGGTCTCCATATCATTACTATAGGATTCTTTTTACGTATATTGCGTATCTTAAAACGAAAAAAATCCATCACGTCAAATTTTGGAAGAAAAAAAAACGGGGTCAAAAAGTAAAAACAAAAACAAAAAATCGTTTTTGTCGCTTCTTGGAAAAGTTTTTAAACACTATATTCCGGCGGATAGTGACTATTTTTTAAGTAAATCATGTAAATCGTGCTACAAACAATTATATATTTTTTTGAGGTATATGAACCCACAAAAATGCTTTGAAGACGAGACGCATCCCCGCATATTATTGAAAATATAAAATTATATTTTCCGGTCACAATATGCAAGATACGGAAAATTGTTTGAAAATAAAATTATTTGTTACCTTAAAAAGATTTATGAGTTTTCTGTAGGCCATTTTTTAATAGGACGCATATTTTTTTCAATTGTAAAAAATAAAACTTAAATTTAAAAATTATGAAAATGTTCCCGCACTGTGGGTAGAATTTTTTATAACAAGAAAATGTTCTAAAAGAAGCTAGAGAAATACTTTAAGCTCCTTTTGTGAAGCTAGAATGAATAAGTAAAAATATTTTTGCTTCATAAACGCACTCTACCAAAATAGTGTAGTTTTCTAGGCTCAGAATAGATAGACATCATTCCCTCCCTTTATACAGATAAGGGCAGAAAGAACACTGTATTCTTTCTTCGCGAGACCGACCAGGCAGGGCCTGGCCCCCAAAGGCATCATTCCTTGTCTGACTGCTACGGCGTCAACTAGTGTATAATTATAACTAAAATAGTAGTCTTGCGCGCGCCTATTAATTTTTTTATGAAAAAGAATAAACCAAATACTTATTTTTTCTATGTTATTTATATTTAATTAATGTTACAAAAGATTTGTTCTTTTAAATTTATTTTATTTGAATTTCATAAAGAAACTTTTGAAATATCTTAAATTCCTCAAACCTCATTAATTTATTTTTAATTTTTTGAAATGTCGTAAAATCCCTTAGAAACTGCATTGAAGAACGTGAAATTTTTCAAAATCCCATAAAATTACTTCAAATCTATTGAATTCTATTTAAATTTCATTAAAACTATTGAAATATCTTAAATTCTTCCAAATTCTCTAAAATCTTTTCAATTTTCCAGAAATATAAAATTTTGTCAAATTGCATTAAATTCTGTGAAATTATTTAAAACCCCATAAAATGCTTTCAAATTTATTTAATTCTATTTAAATTTCATAACAAACTTTTAAGATAATTTTAAATTCTTCAAACTTCTTTAAAATTTTTTCAAATTTTTTGAAATGTAAAATCCTGATATTTTTTAAAATCCCATAAAAGTCCTTCAAATCTATTGATTTCTATTTAAATTGCATAAAAACTATTAAAATGTCCTAAATTCTTTAAAATCTTTTCACTTTTTGGAAATATCGTAAGACCTTTAAAAACTGCATTAAATTCTGTGAAATTTTTTAAAACCCCATAAAATTCTTCCAAATTAATTTAATTACATTCAAATTTCACGAAAAAAACTTTTGAAATATCTTAAATTCCTCAAACCTCATTCAAATTTGTTAAAATTTTTATAAATGTAAAATCCCTCAGAAACTACATTGTAGACGAGAAATTTATTAAAATCCCATAAAATTTCTTTGAATCTATTGAATTCTATTTAAATTTCAAAAAAACTTTTAAGATATCTTACATTCTTCAAAATCTTTCTATTTTTTACAAATATGGTAAAATTTTTTCAAAATGCATTAAATTCTGTGAAATTATTTAAAACCCCATAAAATTCTTTTAAATTTATTTTATTTGAATTTCATAAAGAAACTTTTGAAATATCTTAAATTCCTCAAACCTCATTAATTTTTTTTTAATTTCTTGAAATGTCGTAAAATCCCTTAGAAGCTGCATTGAAGAACGTGAAATTTTTCAAAATCCCATAAAATTACTTCAAATCTATTGAATTCTATTTAAATTTCATAAAAACTATTGAAATATCTTAAATTCTTCCAAATTCTCTAAAATCTTTTCAATTTTTCAGAAATATAAAATTTTGTCAAATTGCATTAAATTCTGTGAAATTATTCAAAACCCCATAAAATGCTTTCAAATTCATTGAATTCTATTCAAATTTTATAAGAAAAAACTTTTAAAATATGTTAAATTCATCAAACTTAATTAAAATTTTTCCAAATTCTTTTTAAATGTAAAATCCCTCAAAAATTGCATTATAGATGTGAAATTTCTTAAAATCCCATTAAATTCCTCCAATTCTATTGAATTATTTTCAAAATTCAAAAAAACTTTTGAAATATCTTAAATTTCTAAAAAACATCATTAATTTTTCCTTAATTTTTTGAAATGTCGTAAAATCCCTCAGAAACTACATTAAAGAAAGTGAAATTTTTTAAAATCCCATAAAATCACTTCAAATCTACCGAATTCCATTTAAATTTGATAAAAGTCATTAAAATATCCTAAATTCTTCCAAATTCTATAAAATCTTTTGACTTTTTTAGAAATATCGTAAAACCACTTCAAACTGCATTAAATTCTGTGAGATTATTTAAAACCCCATAACATTTTTTCAAATTCATTTAATTCTGTTTCAATTTCATAAAAAATCTTTTAAAATAATTTTAAATTCTTCAAACTTCTTTAGAATGTTTTCAAATTTTTTTAAATATAAAATCCCTCAGTAACTGCATTATAAACGTGATATTTCTTAAAATCCCATAAAAGTCCTTCAAAACTACTAGCTTCTATTTAAATTGCATAAAAACTATTAAAATATAATTAATTCTTCCAAATTATTTAAAATGTTTTCAATTTTTCAGAAATATCGTGAAATCTCGTCAAATTTTATTAAATTCTGTGAAATTATTTAAAACCCCATAAAATTCTTTCAAATCCATTTAATTCTATTTAAATTTCATCCAGCATTTTTTTTTTAATATCTTAAATTCTTCTAACTTCATAAAAATTTTTCAAATATTTTGAAATGTAAAATCCCTCAGAAACAGCATTATACACGTGATATTTTTTTAAAGTCCCATGAAAGTCCTTCAAATCTATTGACTTCTATTTAAATTGCATGAAAACTATTAAAATATCTTCAATTCTTTAAAATTTTTTCACTTTTTGGAAATATCGTAAGACCTTTAAGAACTACATTAAATTCTGTGAAATTATTCAAAACACCATAAAATTCTTTCAAATTCATTTAATTCTATTTAAATTTCATAAAAAACTTTTAAAATATCTTAAATTCCTGAAATTTCATTAACATTTTTTCAAATGTAAAATCCCTCAGAAACTGAATTATAAATGTGAATTTTCTCAAAATCCCATAAGATTCCTTCAAGTCTATTGAATTCTATTTAAATTTCATAAAAACTATCAAAATATCTTAAATTCTTCTAAATTCTTAAGAAAATCTTTTCACTTCTATAGAATTATTGTAAAATGTCATCAAACTGCATTTAATTCTGGGAAACTATTTAAACCCCCATAAAATGCTATCAAATTTATTTAATTTATTTAAATTTAATAAAAAACACTTTTGAAATACCTTAAATTCCTTCAACCTCATTCAAATTTGTTGAAATTTTTTGAAATGTAAAATCCGTCAGAAACTGAATTATGAACGTGAAATTTCTCAAAATCCCATAAAATATCTTCAAATCTATTGAATTCTATATAAATTTCATAAAAACTATTAAAATATCTTAAATTCTTTAAAATCTTTTAACTTTCTGGAAATATCGTAAAACCTCTTCAAACTGCATTAAATTCTGTAAAATAATTTAAAACCCCATAAAATTCTTTCAAATTTATTTAATTCTATTTAAATTTCATAAAGAATTTTTTTTTTAATATCTTAAATTCTTCTAACTTCTTAAAAATTTTTCAAATATTTTGAAATGTAAAATCCCTCAGAAACTGCATTATAAACGTGATATTTTTTTAAAGTCCCATGAAAGCCCTTCAAATCTATAGACTTCTATTTAAATTACATGAAAACTATTGAAATATCTTAAATTCATTAAAATTTTTTCACTTTTTGGAAATATCGTAAGACCTTTAAAAACTACATTAAATTCTGTGAAATTATTCAAAACACCATAAAATTCCTTCAAATTCATTTAATGCTATTTAAATTTCATAAAAAACTTTTAAAATATCTTAAATTCCTGAAACTTCATTAATATTTTTTTGAATGTAAAATCCCTCAGAAACTGAATTATAAATGTGAATTTTCTCAAAATCCCATAAAATTAGTTTTAAATATATTGAATCCCATTCAATTTCATGAAAACTATTCAAATATCTTCAATTATTCCAAATTCTTTTAAATCTTTTTACTTTTTGGAAATACCGTGAAACCTCTTCAAACTGCATTAAATTCTGTGAAGTTATTCAAAACCCCATAAAATGTATTTAATTCTATTCGAATTTCATAAAAAAAAACTTTTAAAACATCTTGAATTCCTGAAACTTCATTAACATTTTTTTAAATGTAAAATCCCTCAGAAACTGAATTATAAATGTGAATTTTCTCAAAATCCCATAAGATTCCTTCGAGTCTATTGAATTCTATTTATGTAACCTCCTCTGATACGCGGACATTTACCTACTTTCGGAAACCTTCCTGAAACATTTTTTCCTAATTCTCCGAATGTTCCATTGGAATGTTTCAGAAATGTTCAGGGAAAATTTTTTCAGGGAAAATTTTATATCTACTACGTTTCAATTTAGAAAAAAAATTCAAAAGATGAATGAAAATATTTTTAAAATAATTTCAATTCCAAAAATAAAATTTTTTTAATTAAAAAAAACTCTGTCCCGATTATTTGAAAAAAGATTTCACGGATAATCCAGCTTTTCAGGTCGAATTAAAAATCTAGTCCATGAATATAATTTATAAACATCAAAAGTTTCATAGAATAGAATTCAAACGATATGGTATGGAAAATTTTCATTTTTGGCAGAAAAACTTGGAGTTATCGAAAATTCGAGTTATTGGATAATTATATCTAGACGAAAATACGTCTAGAACATACACTAAGTACGCTAAGTACAAGATTAGAAAAGAGTCAAATACAGCAAAGGCCTAGAATTATCAGGATTTCTAACAACTAAAGACAAGCAAATTGTTCAGGTTTCTGTCGCCCTCAAACAGGAACTTTTTCGTCCTGAACATGTCGTATACAATTCCGAGTACACTTTACCAGGTTTGGAAAAGAAGAAAGCTTCATTCGTTTTCGATCGGGTTGAAATTAAGTGTTTTCAGCTGCAGAAATAATTTCATCTTTCTTCTTTATAATCGTAGACAAACTGTTTCGTGGAATCCCGAATGATGCTGCTATGTCTTTTTTCTTCTTCATATCTCTTTCGATTTCTTGGATCACTTTAACTTTATCGCGCAAACTCAAAGTGGTACATTTCCCTATATCCATGGTTAAATAGTTAAACGTTCAACTTGGATGATTCGAGTCAACTGAACTCAAGGGCCTCAGAGCGCAGTCCAATGGAGGACATGGAGGTAGATTAGTAGAAAAGTGAAATAGTTTTGACCAATTAGTATATTGCACAAACTCAAACAATCACATCCTTGGTCCAAACTATTCCACTATTCTAATTATCTACCTCCATGGGACTGCGCCTTCAGGGTTCGTAAGGATTGCATGACTCATGAACACCTGCCCTTAATGAATTCTCTGAATTTCTAAATTTTAAGAAGGACATCTTTAATTATTGAAATTGTTAGAATTCATAAGTGGGCGGGCGTTCATCAATCAGGTACAAGTGTCCTTCCTAAAATTTGTAAGTACATACTGAAATTCGAATTATCAAGTCTGAAAAGTCAAATCGGCAGGAAGATTTTGTTCGAGATATCACGAAATTTAAATTATCGCAGTTCGAGCTATCGAATATTTTTAACACGTATAAAATTGGACTTTTGGCCGGGAATGAGAAAAAAGTTCGAGTAATCAACCCGCGAACATTAAAAATTTGATTTGAGTTAATACTTATCCTAATTGAAATACATAATTAATTTTAATCTAAATTGCTAATTAATGAGTTAATGTCAATACCAATTGAAATAGATAATTCACTGTATCTAATATTATTTGAAATTATTATTTACGCAAATTAATTCTTAATATCTATTATTCGCTTCTCGGAGTCGAATCCCGGCGCCGAGAGTCGATTCTGGAGTCGATTTCGCGTAGGTGGCGTTGACTCCAAAAAATCGATTCCCGAACGCAAGGAGTCGAATCTGTCGAAAAACCGGACTCGATTCCGGGATCTCTAATCTAGGGGACCTTGAGACAGGTCAAGAAGTTTACTCTGACAACCCGGTCTCGATCACCCTTTCTAACTACCTAGGCGAACAGGCTAGACAATTGATTCTTCACACCGAGTACGAGGGTTGAAAGGGCAAAATGTGTGTGGTTCACTAACGTGATTTAAAAGACAAAGCTACCTTTTGTACCATCTTCTTGAACTTCTGCAAAAAAGTTACGACTAGATAAATTTTCTAAGTTGAAGCTTTCTTTTCGACTTAGAATTATTTAGTGTGTTTGGGATTTAAGAGCTAACAGGATAGAGAATGAATTCTCGACCCCGAGTATGCCACAAATTTCCAAGTTCATTTCACAGAAAGTTCTTTGACTGAATGAAATAGGCTGTGTAAAGATTTGAGCAATTTAACGTCCATTGTTCGGAATTCGAAATTTATATGTTAGAAAGAATAAAAAATATTCTATATGATTTTGCCTGCGATACAGGACTTACAGAAATACTAAGAGAGTTTGAAAAATAAAATTCTATTTAGATCCATACTCTGAGTTAGGACTCAGAATACTTTATGAGAATAAAAATACATAGGGATATAAGTTTACTCTTTAGAGATAATCATTTTAGTAGCAAAGTGTGCTTGCGTGATTATCACACCAAATACTAAAATCTATAAAAAATACAAAAAGAAAATAGGATTAGTTAGAGTAGCAGTTAACTCTTAGGTCATCCAAGGTCCACTTATGTACATAATCCGCCTCAGAGGGGATGTAATGTAGTAAAATGTACTGATAATAATGATAAATTGTGCCACTCTGGCAGATTCATCATTACTTCTGCACCTATATCAAAACCGTACAATTATTCATAATTATCGAAAAAGCCAATCAAGTTGAAAACAGTTTATAGTTTATAGTTCTGTCTTGGAATATTGCAGAACAATTACAATTTTCACTCGCAACACGGGATTTTCGAAAAGAATTAGGATTATGTATTGCAAGAAGAAATTTTGAAGAAGAATTATAATTCACAGTAGTAATTAGTTTCGAACCCCTAACCCCTTCCAACTTTTTTCTAGTTTTCCGAAGAAGACTGCAATTATTTAAGGGAGCAAGGATTCATGAATATATCTTTTTATAAAAAGTGAAGCAAGAAAGTTTATGAAGAATAAAAAATGTTATTAGATAAACAGAAATTTCGAGTACAATTCACGCGTCCAGCAGAACTGTTATAAAAGTTGTCAAAATTTACCGTTGAATTAACACAAACTATCATAATATACCATAATTTCTAAAATTTATAGAAATTTTTGGAGGCTTCCATAAATTTCCATATCGGGCTGCAGAACTGAATGTATTCGACAATTTCAAATTTTCACGAAAGCAGAACTCAAATTCATTTTCTTTCCTAAGGAGGAAAAGAAATTACGTAGCGGGGAAAAAGTCAAGAAGCCTGAAATTGGATCTAAACGCGGACGTTGTGAAGAAATATTTCGAGTTCGAGTGCAGGAAGACATCATACCTCTATCGGTCACTTATAAAGCTTATAAACAATGTTTCTTTCTTGACATACTTTTTTGTAATAGAGGAGCAATATTTTCGACCGAGATAACATTGGATCAATATGGATCAGTTTTTCTCGAATCATTGTTTACACTGTTAGAACATGTCGATATAATTTTTTGCATGACGCGATTTGTTCAGCGACATATAGGTATATGCAGAAATAGAACATAAAATGTGTAGGAAACTATATTTGTTAATAACCGAGGCTTGAATTTAGAAGGTCGATTGAGACAGCGACTAGGAACCTTCCATATTCCACGTAGACAGTTTTTTGTTGGGAGGTTTAAGAGCGGGGGTCAAACAATAAAAATTGGATATATATATGAAAACATCTCATCGAATTTTGTTTAGTTACAAAGCTAACATCTTTCGTATATACGACAATAGAAAATGAAGCTCGGCGCCGGCACTCTATTCCTCGGTTTATCCCTTTTCCTTCATTCTATTGGTAAATGTTATGATAATCCTGTAGGGCATGGAAAAAGAAACACTTTTTTTTCCATGAATTTTTTTCGTGTGGTGCGTTGTTTGGCTGCAAATATTAATTTTCGTTTCCTCTTTTGGATTTTGAAAATGCTGTAAGTCTGAAAATTTTCATTTCATCAAGAAATGTCATGAAAATAAATTGTTTAAATTTTTGATTACTATAAACAAACGTACATATAGTTTCCAAATTGTGAAAAAAATTGCCAAAAAAATTTTCAAAATGCGCTCACTCTTTGAATTTTCATCCAAAATGGCTGGCTAACAAACTTGACCTCTCGTTTGCGAGACTAAAAGTATATACCAAAGGCCAATCTAATAGGTCAATGCTTTCGAAAGTTATCGTGCTCACAGACAGACATACATACATACCTACAGACAGACACATTCGTAAAAACCTGTTTTTTGGGTTTAGGGAGTCTCAAAACGTGGACATTTGACAAAAACCGGGGGGTTCAATTTTTACACAAATCTTGTACCTTCTCTGGATGAGAATGTAAAAAAACATCGTTTTGCAAATTTTCAAAAAATTGTTCTCGAGTAAAAAATGTATGTTTAAATTTCGTAATTCTTTATTATTTTTCACCAGTAAAAGCTGTAAGTATAACAAATTCGTCATAATTTTTGTGAGAAAAGGAGAGAAGGGGAAATTTTTTGAGAATAGGGGACAAAAGGCGATTTTCAAGAATAAAGAAGAGACTAAGAAAAAAAGGGGAAGACTGTGAACCCTGTACTTTTTCTAAACTCTCACCTGATCAGTCTGGTTTTAGAGCAATTCCATGTCAAATAATCTAAAGAATTTCAGCTATTGTTCGTAATTTTTATGAAAATTCTAGAATCCGTTCTCTTACGTTTTGAAAGAAAAACCATAAAATAATTTTTGAAAAAATCAAAAAACTTAGGAGATGTTGAAACTTGAAAAGTTTTGTCCTTTTTAGTGGATATTATGGCCTATTTTTTTGTAATGGGACGCAGATTTGAAAAAATATTTTTTGAACAAGAAAATTTCAAAAACTTCTTGGATAAACTTCCATAAATTTCGTGATTTTAGTTATATTACAGCCTATTTTTTGTTATAGAACGCAGATTTGAAAAAATATTTTTTGAACAAGAAAATTTCAAAAACTTCTTGGATTTTTTAAAAACTAACTTTGAAACTGAATTTCTGCAAAAAACAACCACCTTTCATTTTCTTAATTTTGTTTTATATAGATAGCTTACAATGTCCTCTACAAGCCCTATAAATATCGAAGTGGGCTCTCCCTTATTTTTCGAGAAGTAATTGAAAACGTACGCCAAAACGATGCACATGATGTGAAAAACTATGTAAAAAATAGACGAACAATAGAAGAATATTAAAATCGTATGCACGAACATCAGATTTCAGACTCCCGGGTGCTAGGCACACCGTGCCACGGCGTACGTTCTTACTTATTTCTCGAAAACTAAGGGAGATCCCATTTTGATATTTACAGGGCTTGTAGAGGACATTGTAAGCTATCTACATAAACAAAATTAAGAAAATTTAAAGTGGATTTTTTCCGAAATTCAGTTTCGAAATTAGTTTTTGAAAAATGCAAGAAGTTTTTGAAATGTTTTTGTTCGAAAAATATTTTTAAAACTGCGTCCCGTTACGAATAATTTACAAAATAAAGACCTTGATATCACTAAAATCACCAAAGTTATGAAAGTTAAAGAAAAAAGGATCAACATTTTCAATTTTAAATATCTCCTAAGTTTTTTGATATTTTTCAAAATTACTTCGGGTTTTTTCTTTCAACACCCAAGTGAACGGATTCTAGAATTTTCATCAAAATTATTATCAATAGATGAAATTCTTATGATGATTTGACATGGAATTGCTCTTCACTGAAATGTTATAAAGATAAAGTTGATATTTTAAATTATATTTTGTCAAAATTTGACTATATTTTCACAAAAAATGGACTAATTAACGATTTTTATTGGAAAATGCATCATAAAGAAAGATTTACATGTTTACTAAACAAATTTTTACATCGGGCAGAAGTAATTCCTAATAAATTTATACTTTTTTTACGTATAATATGGCTCTTATTGAACAAAATCTTGAAGTGTCCAACTTTAAGTAATTATAATTTGGAAATATTTCCACTATGATTAATTTCTAAATCCGGAATACAAATATTAAAAGTGAAATATTCGTTCATATTTTTCAAATTTTTTCTTTATCAAAAGATGAGGAATTTCTAATAATAATAATCACCCGGAGAAAAAACTTGAAGAAAATGTGTTTCTAGAAATTGGAGATTATAATTTAGAGTAAGTTGAGTAAGTATTTTGGGATCGGACATCTTGGGTACGCTAGTGTCGCGAACTGGTGAAACCATGAGGAACCAACAAATGAAGATTTATTGGAAACTGTTACATATGGAATTTGCATCGTATACAGCGCAAAACACGTTTCCTGTTAAAACTGCTTTTGTCAACAAAAAGAACATGTATTTTAGTATGTTTTGTAAGTTTCAACAGATTATAAGATTATATAAAATATAATTAATGCATATAGAAAAACATTTGATTCAAAATATGCAAAAAATATAAATTATTGATGATCAGAATCAGCCCCGTGGCACTCTGAAATGAAAGTCACGGAAATGTTGAGTACGGTCGAGGGGGCGCTGGCTGTACTGTTAGGCCGAAAATTATTCAAATGCATGGGGAAAGTGTCAAAAATGTGACATTTTGTGCATTTTATATTATAAAAACGGACTTTTCAACATTTTTTTTGCTTTAGAATGAAGTTTTAAGGCTTTTAGATTGAAATTTTATGATTCTCCTAAATTTCGAAAAATAATGTAGAAAATTTTGAAGCAAAATTGTTGAATTTTGCAGGATTACAAAATTTTTTTAATTTTTCCAAAAATGATCTTTCACTTTGAAAAATTAATTTTAAGATAAAATTGAAAATTACTTCAAAATATTTACAACATTGAATTCGGAAGATTTTAAGCTAATTGTTTGTATTTTGCAGAATTTTGAAAAAAAATGTTTTTAAATGTAACACATTTTAAACTATATTTAGAAATTTTGAACAATTTCCAAAATAATTTCAAGAAATTTAAAACAAAATGTCGATTTTTGAAGATTTCGAAAAAGGAGCTTTTTAAGAGTTTTGAAAGCTTTCAAGAAAATAAAAAAGTTTTCTTCAAAAGATTCATGGAAAACCTGTATATGATTTTTTATTTAAAAATATTAATTTCAAGGGAAAATTGAAAGAGAGTTTTAAAAATTTCAAAAGATTAACAACATGGTCGAAAAAATATCTGGAAGATATTAAAGCAATTTTTTTTGCTAGATTAAAAAAAAATTATTTTTGAAAATATTTCGAAAATAATTTCAAACTTGAAAAAATTTTATGAAAATTTGTATTTATTCATGAAAATTTGCTAGGGCTAGATAGCCCTATAAGGAACAGGTGATACATGCTACAATTAAAAAGTGACGGTGATCGATATAACGATTAAAATAAAAAATGGGTATTTAACAGAAGTAAAGAAATAAACTAAAATACACATAATTAGACGTGGTCTGTTACCAATAATACTGTAAGTGTACATATGCAAATAGACATGCTTAAGAGTAAATACATTCATGTACAAGCTTATATATGTTTTAAACTCAAGGATTTAAGTGTTACCAATGTGTGAAGCGTTGGAGGTAAATGGACCTCGGATTTCGATTCAGCGACCCCAAAAACATATGTAAAAGATTTTTGAAGTTTATTGCACGGCTTTTCCTGTATTCGAACTTGAAATGACCTTGAACCTGACGTGATGGAGGTAAAGAGACCTCGGATTCGTATTCTGCGCGTCAAAATACATAAGGATAAAGTGGTCTTGTCAAATAGTCCTCACCTTTTTTTTTTTGTAAACCAGTGTTATGAATTTATTTATTTTAAGTTATTTTAAGGTTGAAAAAGTTCCATTTTTAATGCTAAAATCTTTAACTGTTCGAGTTTTGAAGAGATTTAGAATCGTCTTGTAAAATAAAGTATGGTTCAATTTTTAATACTGGAACTACACTTCAATTTTTAAAATAATGAGTTGATAAAAACTAATAAAAAATTATTTCAAGTTCCAGGCGATGAAAAATTAAGACAATAATTTCTCAAATTGAGATCGAAACTTTAATTTTTTTTGATTGAAAATGTTTCAAAAATAGAAATTTCCAAACTCAACTTAAAAAGAGAAAACAAATTCCAATCGACAGGATTAAAATTAAAAAATTTGAAACATTAGAATCTTATATAGCAATCTTGTTTGGTATTATTTGAGAAAAAAAATCAATTTAATATCTTCAAATTGTCCGATTTTTAGTCACAGATTAAAAAAAAATGAATGAATTAAAATTGAACAATATTTAATTAGGCAATTTCAATAATGAATACTAATCTCTAAAATTGACACATCCATAATTCAATAAGTTTTGTAAATTTAAATAATTACAATGTTAGAGTTCTGAATTTTCATGTTGAATGCTGAACACTGAGAAAAATGGGATTGAAGAGTACAACATTCAGTACATGAATTGTTTATTGATTACCAAATTTCAGGAATAGATGCAGAAGACATGTGTAGAATTCTTAAGCTACACACAAATCATTAAAAAATGTTATCTTTCCTGCATAAAGCCTTAACTTTTAATAATTTAAAGTTACTGTATACACTTCATACGTCATCACGTAATATCTAGCATGAATAATGGAAATCTATACATCGCGTCTCAGTTTTCAGAAGGACGTCTTAAGAGGGCTGTGTACTAGTGCGGGAACTCCGATTTGAGTGTGCGAGAGAGACATAAGTATGAGTACGCCTCTAAGGGTGGAGTTTTGGCGGAAGAATCCTCTACTGACTCTACTCTCCTTCGTGCACCAACGAAAACCAAAGAGAGTGAGTGAGTAAGCCAAGTGCTTCAAAAATTCGCTTGATTACTATCTTGATCTTGATTTTTCTCAAGCGACTCTAATCTAGTTACAATGGGAAGGTCTTGAAAGCTGTTCGTTTCCTTCGCCGGACCCCCATTGCTAGCGAGCGGTTGGTTCCTGGCCTGGCGCAACCTTCGCATTGTCTAAAGATTGGATCCAGTAGAGAAAAATTAAAATTTCCTACAATATTATTAAATCGGATTTTGATAGACTGCATTACTCCTGTTATATTATCACGAGAAAATCGAAAGAAGATAGAAAAATATCGGTTAATATTTGCAATCCCAGTTGATCTTTCAACATTTTTCTTCACATTTAATTTTTTCTTTATTTTTTCTTACATGGATTAATCGTTGCTTTTCGTTTGCTTCAATTCTTTTATATAAATTAATTCTTTCATAAAGAATCTACGCCTATTATTTTTTTAATTTTTGAAATAATCATTACAAGCCGAGGAATTAGCCTTCGAAGGTTAAGTAACTTTGACCAAACAATCTCAGTTTTCTTATACAATATCGTCTCGTGATAACGAGATGAGATACAAAACATTCCAAAAGCAAATTGATACCCCTCCACACCTTTTTGAAAAGCTCTTCCAGCACTTTTCTTTATCTTGCGTTTTTTCTGAAAGTTGTCTTCTAAAATTATCGAAATTGGAAGAAATTTGTTTTTGAAACTATCAGGTGTTATTCAAATAAACCATTTTGGTCCAATGCAATTTTAGGTACACCTGTTATTTTTTTGCAAAAACGCAAAAAAAATCATATGTTAATAGTCGATTTTTATGCATTGTTTATCAGGGTGTCTACTCAAAACATAAAAAAAAATTCCCCGATAATTCCAGGTTTTTTCCAGTTATAATTTTTCATAGTATGGAGCTATTGAAATATTCTAGGGATTCAAATAATATGTTAAATTTAGAAAGCTTTAAAAAATTATATTACAAGATAATCTTAAATGTATTAGCACCATCGATTCGTCAAGTAATTGAATAATACTAAAAACATAATTAATCATTTCTTGAATTTGTCCCTAAAGTTTACGAATTTTAATAATAATTCCAACAAATTTTTATTTTATTATTATACTTAACCCGCAGATTCCACACTAGTGCGCATTCGCACCAGCAAAATTTTCAAACAAGTTTCTCTTGTCACTCAGTAGGTACAAGGATCTCCCCCTCCCCCCACTCCAAACAGGTTCGTTCCTTACTGAGACATGCTACGTAAGGCCCAGCGTGAGGTTTGGTTTGAAAGTTTTTCTTGGTATGAATTCGCACTAGTTTGGTACTTTACGGTTGCAAAGTGGATGCTTGAAAAAATAAAATTTCGCTTGATAATCTTTTCTTCCACTACATTTTCTCTAGAGGTAAGTAATTTTACATAATAATTCTTATTTTTAACATAAATTCACTAAAAATTATACCTGCGTGTTAATTACGTATACTTTCTGAATTCTTGATTTTTGTTTATTGAAATTTTCTCAAAGTTTGAGGCTCCTAACTTTGAGTAATTGTAAAAAAAAATAATCATAATAAGTAACAATAGTAAAACAAAGTTTCCATTGACTGCTTTCTCTTCAGAATGGCGGACGCAGCAGCTCATCGTTATAATTTGCGCAACAGCCGAACGGTTGAGGAATTTCTATAAGAAATGAATAACTATTAGGCTTCATGAAGGATAAATGTAACGGCAAAATAATGACCAAATCTGTGGATTTAAGATCAAAATTACATGCATATGAAGTTTTGAGTGAGGGAAATGAAAAAAAGAAAGCTAAGGGTGTTAAAGTATCAACACTACACACAATTACTTTCGGCGATTGTAAGCAGGCTCTAATATCTTGTCAAAATCTGATTGAAACTCAGCATCTAATTGGAAGCCGAAAACATGAAGTTCACTCCATCACCCAAGATATGATTGGTCTCAGCTGGCATGACGATAAACGAATGTTGCTCCCTGGTACCACAGACAATATTCCATAGGAATATAAGTATAGAGTCTATGAACCCATTGAATGTCGATGCGTTCATTGAAAAAAACATGTATAAAGTAATGAATATATGTAGTATTTGTGTATATATAATTAAAAAATGAGGTTAAACAACCACCGCAGGGTCCCACCTCTCACGTCTCACAACAATGAGATTGGTGGTCACAGGACACGACGAAATCACAACAACAGGCCGGCGAAAGTCTCATGTGTTTTGAAGACATGAAGCGACCCAAAGATGATAGCTTTCTGCATCCATCACGAAAGTGCCTTGGCATATTTTTGGCACGCGTGAATTGCTTCAAAGTTACGAACCAATGATAGTTTCGTACCTCCGAGAGCATCTATCACAAGGACAATTACTTTTACCGAATATTTTGGGTACAGTCTTTGCAGCTCCCTTTTAAGGTCTTGATACCTCTCCTCCTTTTCTTTCTCCTTGGCAACAGGGTACTGAGAACGGTCACTGATGAATTTGTGAAATATATTCGCGGCTATATACAAATATAATATATATAGTCGCGTATTATATATATATATATATATTCCACGATTTTATACTCAGCTTTATACTTCTTAATTACTCGTAACTGATGTCATCTGAAAGTACCTAATCAAAATTCTTTATCTACAGATTTATAAGATAAGAGTGGAGAGGAGACGATTGTTGATCTCTGATATCTAAATTTTACAAGCTAGTCAGGGAATTTCTATAAGAGCCATTTTAGTCAATGATAATAAATATGTAATTTTTACATTTTGATTTGAGATTGTTTTTCCGTTTATAAATGGTTCTATTTTAAAATTTTTACAACATTATGATTCTGGTCTTCGAATATTAATATAGTGAGAGAAAATAAAAAATTGGTTCGGGAACAATTATGGAATTTTGAAAATGAAGTTTTGTGGTATTTGCCTTGTATTTCTATTCCTATTTTATTTTCATTTTCTGCAGTTGCTATCTCCTGACGATTATATTTTTAGTTAAAAATTTTGTATTTTGTTTAAAAATTCAATAATTTTGTTGAGAGTTTCATTATTTTTCTAAATTTATCTTTTTTTTTGTCGAAAATTCAACTCTTGCAAAAACAGCTTTCAAAAATTCCACTTACGTTGCATGGACCGCGATACAAAAGTCTTTTAACTCCCGGTTAGATCAGGCGTTAGAGCTCAGACTTTGTAACTGGAAAGTCTGGGCTCGAATCCTACGGCCTACACTTTTTGGTAACTTTTATTACATTTTTTTATTGCAATTCAGTATTTAATTGAATTAAATCAAGTGAAACATTAATTTTTAATAATATTTTTCATATTAAAAAATTTGTTATTCTTTTACTTATATTCTATTTTTATAGAATTTTATTTTACTATTTCTTTATATTTGAATATTTATTTCATTCTTATTATAACACTTTTATTTTTGTAAATTTTGGTGAATTGAATTAAGAAATATGAGAATTTTCTATAAGGAAACTTTTCTTGATGTAAAAGTGGTAAAGTTTGAAACCCCGAATTTTTTATTAAAAAAACGGTTTCAAGTGAATATTTTTGCTTGACTTAAATAAATGGATTAATTTACAGGTTTCAATTATCATACGATTTAGACTTTCTTATACATTGGAGCTAAATAAATTCCCCAATGATCCCTCAAGGCTGATTTTTGATTTTTTGTTTTTGAAAAATTCTATGTAAACTGCAAATGTAGAAAAAATGTTGTTTTCAGAACATAACATTGTTTTAACCCACAAAAAAATAGTTTTTTCTTCTTTAGTGTGTCCAGTTCGTGTATATTTTTATAAAATTTAATTATAACACTTAAAATTCCTAATTTTTGTCAACGTTTTCTCACTATTCAATTTTTTTAAATATTTTTTCTGAATAAAAATTGGTTTATTTTGTTGAAAATTAATTACTTTGGTTACAAATTTAAATTATTGTGTTGAAAATTCGTTCTTTTTTGTTAAAATTTGGATTGAAGAATTTGATTGAAGATTCATCATTATAGATGAAAATTCATTTCTTTGATCAAACATTTAACAATTTTGTTGAAAATTCCTTTTTTTTTAAATTAAATTTTGGAAAGAAACTTTAACTACTCTGTGTTTGGTTAGAAATGTATCTTCTTTAGTTAAAAATTCAACTATTTGGTTGAAAATTCATGTATTTGATTGAAAATTCGTATTTATGGTAGAAAATTAATCTTCTTGGTTGAAAATTTATTTTTTTGCTTAAAGATTCCTTATTTAAGTTAAGAATTCATTTCTTTGGTTAAAAGTTAAACTATTGTGTGGATAATCCATGTATTTTATTAAAATTTCATCTTTTTTGTTACAGTTGGTTGAAAATTTATCTTTACGCATGAACATTAATTTCTTTGGTTGAAAATTTAACCTAAAAGAAAAACTTATCACGTCAGGGGAAACCAAAAAATTTACCAGGGAAAAGTTGAAAAAAGTTAGGGATTTTTGAAATTGGTAGTTTGTAGCGGCCTTATTTTTTAAATAACGAGCCTTAATTTGAATTACGTTAATAATAGAGGAGCCAAGGTTTAAATAAAAAAATCAAAGAATATTTAGTTAATTGGAAAGTGAAATCTTTCACTTAAAAATGAGTAGGGGAAACCGCCCTACAGTAGATAGTGATTTACAGTAGATAATCATTATTAAGTGGAAACCTGCGAAAAATGTTGATTAGTTTTTTATAGTATATTATTTAGGATACCATATTGTTTAATGAAGTTTCATTAAAATATTATAATTTTCATGAAAATTGTCAAGCGATCAGTTGATCGTGTTGACAGATTGTTTGTCAGATGTGACCAACTTGAAACAATAAGTTACCATGAATGACTGATTGATTACCATAATTTACCGTAAATTACAATAAATTACCGGAAATTTTTTGATACTCCTAATTTCAAAAATTTCATATTCTTCAGAACTTCGAAATTATCGCCTGCAGACAATATATTTTTACATTATTTTCTTCGTCTTGATTTATTAACTCATTTGGAAAAGTAGTCCTGCTCTGCTTCCCAAGCGCCAACACTGATTAGAGTCAGAAATATTCAAAATGATATTTCTTGCGTAAGAATTATTGCATCGTAAATTTGATTATTAAATTGCACTCACATCACAAAACTGCGCATTTCGAGTCATTACGCGGCTTTCTACCTTCATTTGTCCTCAAGATAAAGTATTTGTAAATAGATTCCCGTAAAATGTAAATTATTGAATATTTCAGAATTTTGAAAAATGTCTTGCATTAAATAATGTTGAAAGAATATCTGGGATTTTTTTCAGATTTTTTCCAACGTCGACCTCGTTCTGGGAACAAGTGAAAGTCGACGCTTGAAAAAGGAGGCCGAGATCTTGAAGAAACAAATTTATACTCCTAAAGTACATCACTGCAGAATATTGATGCCTGAAAAGTTATATTGGAAAATTATATTGTATTTAAAAAAAATAGTGATAATTATAGTAAAAAATTCATTTCATTTTTAATAAGCATAATGGTTTGCAAATTAATTATCAATACCATGCGCCCCAGAAATAATTGGGTTCCCATTGCGTGGAATTGGAAAACTAAAATAGGAATGATTGCACAACAATTGTTTCTAGGGGATTGGCTGCGATTCGTCACATGTTATTGATTTTTTTATTTCATAAACAACTTTTATGAGCCATTATCGACATCAGCTATTTATGATGTAATAAATAAAAATTGTCCTAGGAAATCGACCAAAAATCACTCGGCAAGGACACCTAGTTATCATAGATTTAGGCAGTTAATAACAATTGATGCTTATTTAAAGAAACCCAATAAGCAAATGCGCTGTTGGGCTATTTTCCGATGCACTAGCTTGGTTCTTTCAACGTAATCGAATGTTATTAGCTTATGTATAAATCTTTAGTGATATTTCAATGACAATCGACAGTTATTATATTTAGGAACAATTTTGTAAACAAATTTTTATTATCTCATGTATTTATGAACTAAAAAATTCAACTTTTCACGCAGAAATTAATAGCCAATTATTTATCAACAATTTCTTGCTATTCATCAATAACAATTAATGATTGTTTAGTCAAAATTATCAACAAATGCATTTTCTGCCTATTTTCAACAATAGTTAATCGATATCTGAATTTCTAAAAAAGTTATTCGCCGAACAATCCTGTTGTTTAGGACAGCTGTAAAGATCTTATACAGTGTGTTCAAACAAGTTATTGGCCTGTATTTCTCTGGGTTGGCCTTTTGGCCCAGTAACCACAGCAGAACCGAGTCGAGAAAAGGGCATAGGTGCAGGAGGCCAACTAATTTCGAAAGATTAGGTAGTTCGAAATGACAGAGTTCGGGGTCGAGGGATTTATTATACAAGTGGTAACGGTCGACGAGCACGAATAGCACCTATAGCTGCAACAAGGCAGATGTGAAAATAGCGTTCTGGAACTTATCAGGGTTAAAAAACAAGGACAAAGGATTTTGCGGAGAATTGCAAAAGTGGGATGTGATAATGTAAGTTGCATGTGGGTGTATGAGAAGGATTGGACAGACATGAAGAGAATATTACTGAAAGCATATAACTGGAAGATGCAAACAGCGAGAAGAAAAGGAGGTTTTTATAAGAAATGTGAAACATAAGGAAGCGGGTCAGGAAGTTAGGAAGCTAATGGACCTGTTGGGAAAGGCAGGATGGTTTATTTGTAACGGCAATACCAGGGGGATGAAGAAGGGAAATTTACGTACAAGGGTATAGGCGACATCATAATAGACTACATTATGGCAGAAGAAAGAATAAGGAAGTTGATGGTTAGAATGGAAGTGGGCAATGAAATAGGCTCAGAGCACTTTTCGGTGATGGCGAAATTGAGAGGTGGACGCTCAAAGTGCGATAGGGGAAAGAAGGTAGGGGGAATGGAAATTGAAAACGGGCAGTTGGGAGGAGGAAAAGTTAAGATAATTTAGAGAAAAAATTGAAAATGAGGAGATAGGGAGTATGGGAGAGAAAGGACTAGACACGCTGTTAGAAAAGCTTAAAGGTGTGATTGATAAGGTAAGGAAGGAGGTGCGACCGAGAAGGGAAGGAGAGGGGGTTAGGCGAGGTTGTTGTGACGATGAATCCAGGGAAAGTAAAGGCAATATGCCGGAGGAATGGAAGACAGTTAACAGAAGAGTGTTATGGACAGTCATAAAAGAGAGAGGAGTAGACGAACGTTGAGCCCACTTCTGTTTAGTGTTTTTCTAGCAGACTTACAGGAGAAGATGGGTAGGAAAATGAAAATGAGAGATAACATTAGAAACATGTAAAATTTGTCCACTAGAAAGAGGGATGAATCTGATTATGAGAGTATTCGTAAAGGTTTTGAGAGTGAGGGGTCTAACAGTGAACGTGAATAAGACTAAGATGGTGTGTTTCGGAAGTAAAAAGCGTACAGTAGAGTACGAATGGAAGATGAATAGCGTGGCGGTGTAGTTGGTGTAAGAGTTTTGCTACCTAGGATTTTGATTCGAAGCGGGAGGAGGAAGCGAGCTCCAGGTGAGAAAGAGATTAGATTGCGCAAATAAAGTAATGGGACAAGTATGGGGTATACGTAAAAGATGATTAAAGGACGTATTGAGGATGAGAGTGTGGAAGTTCGATGTCTTAGTATGATCAGTATTAAGCTCTGGAGTGGAAATTTGGGGATTGAAAGAGCATAAAAGAGTGGAAACTCTGTCCAGGTTATATGCTAAGGGAAGAAATAGGACGAGAAAAAATGGTTGTCAGACAACTGAAAAGAGCCTGGAATTTTGAAGAAAAACTAAAAAGTGGAAAGAGAAGCAGAATTGTGCAAGCATGTGACCGGGAGGTTATGGATAAAGAGAGGAGGGGTAACATGAAACGTTAAAAATGGGAGGAGAGACATGAAATGAGGTTTGCATGTGGTATGCAAGTGAGAGGTAAAGAGTGGTAGGAAATAGAGGAAGAGATTATGGCAAGGCAAGGAGAGGAAAGATGAAAAAAACCGTGGATTCAAGGTACAACAGCAGGTATCGAATTGTTAAGATGCACGAGGAACCAGAGTACCTGACAAAGATTAAAAAGGAGAGCTAATGGAATATAGTTGTGAGATGTAGAATGGGAGAGGGTGTAAAAGCTTCAGATATTGGATGAATGAAGAAGAGAATCTGTTTAGAGTGTGTAGGTATGAGCAGGAAACATAGTTCCATGTGTTAAAGAGGTGTACATTTGATGAATGGGGAGGGTAGAGCACGGCAGACAGAGCGAAATGGATTTTGAATGGAAATGGTCAGGGGAAGGAATAAATTAAGAAGTTGGAAGATCTGAGAAAGAGAGCTGATTGCACATGGTAGGAAAAAAGTCAAAAAATGACTCTTAAAGAAGGAGAATATGGAAGTAGTGTTGCGGAATAGAATCCAATTTTAAGATTGATAGTGGTAAGAGGAAACGGAAGCCCAGGGCAAGGTGGCAAGCGTTTAGAAGTAAGAATAGTAATTAAGACTATATGTAGCATATACTCGTAGTTGGTAAGGTAGTATATAAGGCTTGTTTAGAAGAATACATGTAATGGGTATGTAAAGACTCTCAAACCCGTAAAAGCGAGAGGGTACAAACAAAATAAAGAAATAATAAATGTTCACTCATGTATATAGTTTACCTATAAAAAGCAGGAGAAACATTTAATTTCACCAAATTTTCGATAGATTTTAATTTTATTTTTGTCATTATTCGAAAGATTGAAGTATTTTCAGGTACTAATTTTTTTAAGAGTACTCTTAAACATTAAACACTCGTAAAAAGGCGGTTTGCCGTCAAATTTCACAAATAAAAGTGGTCTGCCCGGCGGTCTGGAGCAGTGTATTCTTATGTATTTTGACCCGCTGAATCCGAATCCGATGTCAGAAATATCATATTAGCTCATGTTTTCACCCTAACCTCAAAAAATACCCGTAAAACACCCGGGGTCTCACAGCGCATAGTGCTACACGGCTCCCTAATTAAAAAAAACGCTGTTGAATCCAGCTAGGAACGGTCTTCTCATGACACTTTCTAGCATACCAACCAATGTGATGAACCAATCCTTTCGTCTTGAATGTCATCTTCATCGTGCCTACGTCACTAGGGGGGAGTGCTGCAAGGACTTAGTACAGCAGTGTCAAACGTGCACCGATCTACAGTGTTTCCAGTAGCAACAGGCCAGACCAGCTCGAAGCCTCATCGCAGAAGTTGAGCAGCATACAGCGCGGATACTAACTGGATATGTTACCGAAAAGGAGGAATGGCCACTTTACCAACCAAACAGTAAACGTTGTGGAAGATCATAGAAAGAAGATTCCTGTCGATAGAAAACTGATACTAAAAAAGTCATATCATCCAGGAACCTGAAGTGTACATTGATTTCTTTAGTTATATTTATTCTAATAATTTGTATGTACGTTTTAATTTTGTACCTTCAAATTGTAAGATATTTAAAATGAAAAAATGCAAAATTACTATTTTTGAACAAATGATTTATATGAATTGTTTTTGAGGACCTAAACATAATTTAAATGTGTAGTAAAGACCTCTCAGCAAGTGGAACAGATGATTAACGCTTCTTTATAAGAATTTTCTTCATATATCTCCTTAACTATGCATTATTTCAATAAATTTTATCAACAAAAAATAGTTATTTTAATGAGCCGAATCTTTTATATTCTATGTTGAGTACGGCCGCGGAACAGCCTGGCGCCATCTGTTTTCCAAAAGTGGCAATTCCTGAGTGATGAATTCCACTTGTTCACATGCGATTAAAATTAAATAAATTTATACTGAAAATAAGAGTTAAACTGTCAGATAACGAGAGTGTCTATAGGAAAACGTATAAAATCTCGGGATGGGATGGGATGGGATGGGATGGGATGGGATGGGATGGGATGGGATGGGATGGGATGGGATGGGATGGGATTTTTCGGAAACGTAAACAAATACAAACAAAACGTAAAAAATAAAAGTTTACAAATTTTGACATACAAAAAAAATTGTGGTTTTGGATAGAAAATTGCATTAGAAAACAGTTAATATGGCGGATTTATACATATAAAAAAATGTCCTTGTCCTTTTTTTCCCCCGACTTTTGTTTCGGCAATAGATTTTTTAATAAGCACACAAATTTTCTATTTATATCTACATTACGCGAGGTTATTAAACTTTTATTGAAAAATAGCCCTAATTTTTGTGCACAAATTACTTTTAATGTAATATTATTTTTATTTTAGGAAGTGATTACTTTTTTTTTATAAATTCTGATAAACCCTCTCCAAGATATAAATAGTCAAGTTCACAAGTTGAAACTTTTTATTTTTTAAACGTTTTAATTATCCAAACTTGTATTTTTTTACATTGCGGGTATTTAAATTAAAATTTACCACAACCCAAAATCATGCAAATTTCAACACGATCAAACTTATGATATTTTAATCAGAAAAGTTTTCTAAATTTGGAACTACTAAAAATTAAAATAAATAATCTTAATATGGACTCTATGAGATGGATAGAATACAAATTTAAACATTAGAAAATCATAATTCAAATTTCGATTTCGATTTTTCAAGCTTAAATATGGAAATATATAGAAAATTCTCACTGAATTTTCAATTCACAAGATCAATTTATATAAAATATTTTATTTCACTCTCATAATGATATATTTCTGCACTAAGATCGTATTATTTGATTGGGAAAGCACTTATGATATAAGATACCCAGGTAATGATTTTCTTTGTAAAAATGTATTCAAGACGGTATATTTCAAGCTTATCGCTTCAGCTGCCTAGAAAGTAGTAATCGCTTTCACACATATTAATTATGATATCGAATATATTTTCTTGTTTACGTTTTATATGATACATCTAGAATAGCTACATTTATTTATTTATAAACCTAATGGGAAGTAACATAACTAAAAGTCACTTGGATTAAATGTCTAGACTGCTAATAAGATGTAATAAGACAACTTGACTTTCACTTGGAGAATTCTGTAACTTATCTGCTAAAATAATTAAACTTTAAGCAAGTAAATTACGAGGGCCGAATGTCATACTGCATCCATATAAATAAGTATTTCAGATTCTGAAAAAACTCGTCAGACTTGTATACGTATGTAAAAGGATGCTTGTACATAAAGTATACATAATGAAAAATACGTAAGATTGGGAATTACGAAATAACATTAAAAATAATTACTGGTCAGATATTGTAAAATGAATATGATTTTCTATTGCATAATTATTGTTATAAATAATAAACATATCTTTCCTGAGAGATTGAAAATAGAAAATATTGCATAAATTGTATCAAATATAGTGATGCTAAATATTTATCTTTATGATAAGTACTTTCTATTTAATTAGAAAGATTTTAGCTGTATTTTATGACTAATGAGTATATTACCTTCTTTGTTACAGGTGAGTTGAACTGTCATAGATTCACTCAAATTCAAGGCCTTTGTGAGTATAAAAAGCAGTATAAGAAAGCAGCTTGAATCGACAATATAACATAATATGAATTGTAAAATCGTTTTTATAATCATCCATTCTTTATCAATAAATCCGATTAAACTTACAACAACAACAAAATACTATTCCACGTGGAGTATATAGTCTAACGTGAATTAGAACGAAGAAAAGAATCTAGATCGAATTCCGTTACATAAAAAACTATAACAGCATAAAGACTTGCGTGAGATTCTTATGGATTCACCAAAACTTTCTCTGATTCCGTAGAAGACTATGAGAATCAAGAGTATAATTAAAAGAAAGAAACAGAAGAAAATACTTCCAGTTAAAAATAAAGGTATAATATTTACAAGCATTAGAAATATACATATCAAAACATCAACATTTTATAATCGTGCTTTAAAGCACAATCTTGAACTGCACATGAGTAGAATATTTTGCGATCTACTACGCATGTGTAAAATAAAATGTGATCTATTGCGCATTCAAGAATGCCAGCTCGAGATTTAAAAATAATTAAGCGATTACACAAAATTGAAAATATAAAGCCAAATATATGTTTAGGGATGAAGTATTAATATGAATCATAACAATATGAAGTAGGTCAATTTTTGCTAGGAAATAGTAAAAAAAGTTTACGAGTAGAATCATGGCGTGTTTACTGACGTTCCTCAACTCTCGACTTCTAGAGAAGACACTCTGTCGGCGCGCCGAATTATTTCCAGATGAGCGGTTTGACGGTAGACCGCATAACTAATAAGAAATGTAGATTAACATAAATCTGGCGGCGGCACTCATTACGCGTAGTCGTGCGACAGGTGCGTGAATCTACTACCATACCGCTCAGAAGGAACTCCTTAAGATTGTGGGTTTTTATTTTATTTGTTTGTGTGTATTAGCATTTTTTTCCTAACATCATACTGCTCTGCACGCTCATTGTAACTGTTTCTAACTTCCTTTCTACTTTTACTCCCTCTTAGGTTTACGTATGTTCTATCTGTGAACGTGACACCAGCTAAATGCCTTCTTATTGTTAAGATAATCCGTCATTTATCATGGAAAGTGAGAAGAGTTCGCAGAATTCAGATCTCTCATTCATTGCTCAGAGCGGTAATAAATCACTATGAAAAAATCTTAATCTCACTATCATTAGAAAAGGAAACAATGATTTTATTCTCTATGAAATGGGTTAAATTGCCTTTCTAAAATAGATTTTGATACATTACGCATGTGTGAAATCTCACGCCATCCACTGCACATTCGTAAAATAACATGTAATCTACTGCGCATGATAACAATAAAAAAAGATCTACTGCGCATATACGGTTCAAGCGCGCCAAGTTTAAAAATGAGAAATTCAGAAAAATACTCGGCTGTCAGTATAGAGTGTACAGGTCATCAATCAATGACTAGAATATATTTTGCGCATCAAGTCACTTTTTGCTTTCTAAGTCTGCCATTTTGGATCAGCCATTTTGCGTTCGAAACTTCTGATTTCAGATTCCTGATCAAGTTTGCAGAATTATATGAAGAAATTAAAGAAATTTGTTTTGCTATATTAGGTATATATTTTTTAATTTAGAAAGCAGGACCTTACATAGTCTTAACTAGCAACCTCAAAACCCCCGAAATACTTTGTTTGAAGACAATTAGCCCATTTTTACAGTTTTAGAGTGCTGTGTTGTATCCGTCATTTTTAATTGTAAAAATTAAACCTCGTTTTTGTAATGTTCGACCTTAGAAATCCATTAATATTCACTGCAAGTTCAATGACTTGTATAAAGTTGTCAGAATTACATTTATTCTAAAAAATACAAAATTATATTAATTTGTTTATTTATAAAGTGCAATGCATGAAAAAAAAATAATTTAAATAATTTATTTATAATAATTGATGTCCTATAGGAACCGTAATTTAAGTGAAAAATATGTATTAGAGTGATTATTAAAAAAACTTTTGCATATCTTAGAGAAACAAACAAAATTTAAAATGCTAAAGTTTGATTATTTGTAACAGTGTAACTTGAAAATCGGAAAGAAAATAGAAAATGTTGGAGTCTACTTTGCTAGATAAGTAGATTATACCAATTTATTCTTGTCCTGAAATCGTGATCATCTCTCAGAAGGTGCCTGCTTTCCGCGGTTGGTATTAATGTCGCTTCCTCATCTTTCGTTTACTCGTTATCTCATTCGTTTACTGAATGTGGGCGTTTCGCCAGTTCGGTGTCGTGTTCCCTTCTAAATTAGTTTTAGCACCCCGAACTCTAGGATGATCGGCATTTTTTGCCGACCCATTGTCGGGTACTCTGCGCGTTCGGTCGCTTTGAACCGCATCTACAACTTTTTGGTGTTTTGGTGGTGCCATTGTTATTCCCACGAGCAGCTAGGGAAATGATTAGTCCATCCTTGTAGAGCCCCGCGTGCAAGGGCTGCATACTCTAAGAGGTCGCCCGGTGTCCCAGAGTCACCGTTTAAGACACCTCACCCAGGTGCCATTCAGCTTTCGGCACGGTTGATACGCCTCTGCTGAAGGGTTATTCCTTTGGGACCATCCCTGGGCAATTGTCCGCAACTGCTTATTAATTATTGTAACCATAGTCAGCAGAAAACCTTGGTACAGGGGCCCTCTATCCGCAACCCGAGGACGCGTTCGGTGACTTTGTCATAGGTCCTTCATTTCTATGCCAAAGGAATAGAAATCGAAGCCGAATATATATATTGAAGAATTATGATTTATAAAAAAAAAGAAATGCATTGGTCAATGCATTTTTGTATGTGGCGCCATCCATTACAGTTTGTTTTCGAAAAGATGCATCAGAACTGATAGATCGTGACTCACTAAGAGATCGATATCTTGACAACAGTATTGGGGTTTTGCTCTTGGGATTCAGCTCACTAAAGGTTGGAATCCTATATAGATTCAAGGAGTCCGATCTATTTCACTCTTTCCAACCCCTGCTAATCACATTCATACCGGAGTGGGGGCAGAGTTCGTTCAGCGCGAACGTCCTCTTCTCGGGATTCCTTCCCGCTACGTACGTGCCTGCTTGAATCTTACCCCGAAATGTTTGCAGAGGGATAACTTTGACCTTGCAGAGATTGGATGACGCCTCTTACAAGCTATAGTTTTCCCACAGAGAATATCTCTGAAAGAGCCCATTTGCAGGCTCACTTTTGCCTCGCTCGGGATACACTCTCAGTTTCTGAATAAAAGTAGAAAATTGAACTCTTTTTGGGTAAAGAGGTATTGGGTGGGGTAACAAAACTACGTTTAACAACTCTACACGAGTTAAACTGTACACGTTGATGTGTACACATTGAACTGTGCACGCGCATTGAACACTGCACACGTTAAACTGAACGCGTCAAACTGCACACGGTTAACTGCACACGCTAAAATCGATACGTTAAAATGCGCGCGTTTAAATGTACACGTTAAACTGCACACGTATAACTATACACGTTCAGCTGCACACGTCGAACTGCAAACGTTCAAGGGCCCTAGAAATCGAGTGTGAATGGCAAATATAGGATTCAGTAAAAATTAAAAGGAAGAAATTTGCTTCGATAGCATCGTTGTAGTAAAGTGTTCTACTTTTCAGCGAAGCAGGGAGCAGGGAGGACAGTTTTCAAGCTCGGATTTTCCTTTGGGCGAACCTAGCCAGAAAAGAAAAAACTACCATCCGTTATGACTCTAGGGGCTCCTCCCCAAATGACTGGGTGAATTCCCAAAATGTTGGATGGGTGGAGGAAGCTGGGGGTGGATAATGTTATGAAATGCAGATCTTAAGTAAAATAAAACTGTAAACAATATAATATCTTATAATCTATCCATTTTCTATCAATTTTGGGCAACTTACTCCGTAAGTAGTACCTTGTACATTAAATGACAAAATACCCAGTGGGAACAAAATTTGGCGACGTCTTTACGACATCGCTACGACATCTTCACGATAACTTTACGAAAAACTATACCCATGTCGTTAAGATGTCGTTACGATATCGTAAAGACGTCGTGCGATCTGACGCTGTCTTTACGATATCGTAAAGACACTTAAACGAGATGGACATAGGATGTCGTAAAGTTGTCGTAAAGATATCGTAACGATGTCGTAAAGAAGTCGTCAATTTTGGTGCCTACTGGGTACAAGCTCTCTGTATAAAAAAGCAGGTTATACAAACATGCAAGATATCAATAATCTGTGTCGCCCAGTTTCCTCCGAAAAATAACAGATTTATTCGCACTCTACATAAACTTTGCGTGTTTGCACAACTCAGGGGCTGTCTGCAATAACTGGTTACGAAAGTCCAACGATTCGTTTTGTTCACCGTGAGAGTTTGTACAAGAATGTTTCAGATTTTAATTTTACAAACATATTGAAATATGAAATTTAATTACGCATCTACTTTTCCTCATGAAAAAACTTACAGACCATGTATTTGCTGAAATGAATAGAAAATGCTGCTCATTTTTTCTACAAAATAGCCTTCTTATAGCTAATCTGACTGGATTCTATGAGTAGATATATAGAGCTATGGGGCGGCCTCTGATTGGTCGAAAGGCAAGGCCTAAAAGGAGGGGAGGGGTGGGAGAGGGAAGTGGCCTCTCCTGATTGGTCTAGCGGCGTGGCCTAAAAACAAAATGGCGGATCTTAGAGAGTGTGGCCTAAAAACAGAATGACTGCCATTAGGGGGCTGGTCTAAAAACAAAAAAGCGGTTATCCTAATTGATCGAATGAATAATTCCGAGTTGGAAAAGGGGTGGGGCCACACATAATTCCATCGAATGGATGATTCACAGCTGGAAAAAGGTGAGGGGGCCCAACCCCCTCCCATCAAATAAGTATATGGAAGCTTGAAAAGGGGAGGGGGCCCAACCTCTCCCTGTGCAAACCTGCGATTTTTCATAAACGGAAACGTTCCACCTCAAAAAGGGGAGGGGGCTCACCTCCTCCTTGTTAGTCTAAGATGAGAGACTGTAAACTATTGAGTTGGAAAACGTGAGAACTAATTAGAACGCAAATTAATTATCCTAATGTTATTTTCCATTAAGGTTGGAAAATAAGTGCTAAAATAACAACAAAGCTACAATTACTTAAAAATTGTGTATAATATTCCATTTTTCTAATTCAAACCTAAAATTATCCCAAACTATTCCAAGTGTCAGGTAGTAAATATACACATTGTTTTTAATTATAATTCCATATATTTTTTTATTAACTTATTAACAAGATACATTTAATTATGTACGTTTAGAAAAAATGAGTTCAACTTCACCAACAATGTATGAAATTAAGATGGTTATCAGTTCTATAAAAACAATTTCAAAATACAATTCGAAAAATTGCTTTTAAAGTTTGGTATGAACTTGCCTTTTGAATTATGCAGATTTAAACTTAATTATGTAACGGATTAATTCCTCATTCGGTGCGTTTATAGTTTCCGAGACTAAATAATTTACAATCGTTTCAATTAAAAAATCTTTACATGCTTCTCCATTTTTCAATAATCGTTGAATCATCATGAACCTTTCATCGACACACACAATAACATTTTTCAGTCCTTCAAAACTAGACTTCTGAAGAATTATTTCGGGACTATACACCGTTCTCTTCTTTGTATCAACATCGCCCTGCTGCGTGTCATTGTTAGACTCGTCGTTGCGTTCCTTGCCAACCCTCAGAAGTATCGCCTTGTTTCCATGAGCGGTCGTAAACACGAGCGTGTATTTTCCCAATTCAATGGTTTGCAGGTATAAAGGTGAATTCCCCAAACAGAAGTATGATTCTATTATATCCAAGTGTTGTTGCACTTGCGGGGAAAATGCAGAAGGCGGTCGTCCTTGGGTCGCTCCGTGTCCTCAGGGTACACGAGACTTTTGCCAGATCATCGTATTGAATTCGTCGCAGAGTGGCCACCCATCTCACGGTTGTGAGACGTGGTTACAGCTGAAATTTGACCGCGATTTCGCTGGGAGCGGGTGCAATTTTTAAGATTAGCACCTGCTTCCGGCGAAATCCTGCGTTTGTCCGTATGACAAACTTTTATATATATATACATATATTATGATTGACTTGATTGCAAAAATTCATCGCTTAATGAGAAGAAAATGGTTTATATTACCTTTGCGATAACCAACATACTGAAAACATTAACATAAATAAAAATAGAGATCGAAATCCTAAAAGACGTCAAAAAGTACAAATATTTGGGAGTTATTATCATTGACAATAAACTTACTTGTATACAACATATACAAAAAATATTTAAGAAAATAATCCCATGAATACGCGTGTTGAAGAGATGTAGAGAATACATAAACGAAATAAATAAAAACTTCGTACATCATGTCTTTAATGAATTCAATCTCAGATACATGATAACAAGTTGGGGGGGGGGGCTAGCTTTAGAACAATCAATATAACAGCCAAAAAATTGCAAAATAAAGCCATTCAAGCAATCTTCAAATTACTGTCAGATCAATCGATTAGTGAATTATACAAAATAATAAAAGTACCAGATATTTGTATACTTCAGGAGATTGAATGAGAAGCTGAGAGGGCTTGTAAGAGATACAAGGGTCATGAGAGATTTTTTTTCATGAAAGAGATCATTATCTCTTAGTTCTAAACATGAACCTTGGTCATTGATGGAGGAGAAAGAAAATTAAAAATATGAAGCAGACGCGAGTTAAAATAGAGAATTTGCAGAAACGAGAAGTATAAATAGAACAGGGGTCTCTACAATATACAGGTCTAGGCTGACATAGAATCCACTAGCCATTTTCAGGATCTAACTGTTTTGTTTCAAAGGAAAACTGAGAGAAAGTATGTGACACCTTGAAAGAAAATCATAGTTGAAAGTGTTCGGTTCGTAAACCTGAACCTAGAGTGTCTCGTTCTTTCTGCTTTGCAAGAAGCTACTATTTGAGGTACTTTGACTCAGGAAAAGGATGGGGATCCTTCTTGACTGTTATGTGTCGAAGCTGAGTAGATCCGACCTGTTGGCCTGGGATTGACGGTAGATACACGATCTATCTTAGGAGATCCCTGAAGTAGAATATTTGTAGTAAGGTGAAACAACGCTTATGCTAGATAGGAAAAATGTTACACGGAAATAGGCAATAAACATGAAGAAGGCACGTAAACAATACTGCGAAAAAGCATCTTCACGAGTGCATCTGAAGTGTGCGATACAGCAGTTGTTGGAAGAATGAATAAAGATGTTTAGTGGAATGATGAAATGCGCGTGGCTTTTAACGAGAAGAAGCAAGCGTATTTCAGAAAGTTGGATAACACGCGTCTTCGCAATAACGAGAGAATCAGACTTGAAAATGGTTATAGGGATAAGAATAGACAATTCAGAATACTAGTTAAAAAAGCAAGAGTAAATCAAATCGGAAGCAGATACAAAATGCAGAATGATTTTGAAGAATATCGATGGTGAAATGGTATGGGATACGGGCAAAGTAAAAGACCGTATCAGTGAATTTTTCAAGAAATTCTATCTAGGTGATGTTAAGTACGTTAGGAAATCTTGTTTCAAAGTGGCTAAATAGAAATTTGTGCCTGTGCGATCAGGGCTATAATTGAGAACTTACAGAATGGTAAGGCTACTGGTGTGAACAGTATTACCTCTGAAATGCTTAAGCACGGTGACAAGTATTTTTCTGTATTATCGTACCCAGTGGCATCCATAGACAGGGTGCAATGTGTCCTTTGCACACTGGCGTCCAGGTAAAGATCTTCTTTAGGGGCGCCTGGACAGTCGCAGATTTGTTTATGGCCCTACTTGTAGCTTCACTCTTTTTGATATTTGGAAAACCTTCAGCTGATTCATATAATCTTACTGAAATAGCGGGCCAGCGATCTGTGCGACTATATTTACCAATAAAAAATTAAATTTCGCATTTTGGTCTCAAGGTTTTTGAGGGATAAAAGCCAAGTGTTAGCAAATTCATCACGGCTGGCGTTGGGCCGCGAGGGAGAAACGTTTTTTTCACTTTAGAGTTTCGAACAAAGATGTTAAATTACAACGGTGAAAAACAATCCATATTTTAAAGGGCTAGTCGAGATTATACTAATTTACTTTAATTATAATTTGACTTTATCCAATCAAATTATGGTCAGAGTTCCAACCCACGACTCAACTCACACATGTCACATAAAGAATATTTAGTTAGTTTTGTAAACTCAGCCCAGATGTATGTTCCGAAAGCTACGAGCACGATCCTTCTCTGAAAGAGTCCCATACCATTGCACCTCATTGATAAAAAAAATCGAGACTCAATCAAGATCATACCGGCTATAAGTCGCAAACATAAAGATCGACATGCTCTCGTGAGGAAAACATCGCAGGGCGATCGTGAATAATACAATCTGAGCAGAATACTCATCAATCAATTTGTAAAAGAAAGGAAACCCCCAACAAAACGCTTAAATCCTAAACCGAGCAGTTGATCTAGCCCAAGAAAATAATTACGAAAAAATCATTATTATAAGTGATGGGATGTGATGTACTCCAGTTGTAAATTCGAGCAATAACGAATAACATAAATCAAAACTTGATCAGAAGATGAATTTAACTACAACGGTGAAACATGTCAGTGCTCGCAAGACGATATTGTTGGAGAGATCATACAAGTTGAACCATTCAAACAGTTCGGGTTTGTCTAAACATTTTTAAAATCAAAAATAATTAGTAGCACTGACGTGCGTTAGGAATAATCAAGTCCAAAATTCGACTCGTACAATGGCGATAAACCAGCTCATACAGGACCGCAAGCCAACTCCGTGACAGCCTCCGCATGCGTACCGTCATTAAGAAAGCGCCCGAGAGATGTTACAAATCTATACCACTACATGGAACCACTACATGCTTCGAAGTGTTCCATTGCTCATTTCTGATTTATTCAACGATAACTTGTTTTCTGCTTTTTGCGACCCTCAATACATTTAACTTATTCCCAAAGATAGATTTTTGTGCGTCGGCTTTTTTTATAATATATGTGAATAAATTAATTATTGTTCTGTATAACTCAAATATAATAACAATATTCAAAACATTCATATATAAAGCGTGTTTCCTCAATGAGTGTCTAACAGTAAATATGAAACATTACGTTCTTATCTTAACAACCGCCTATAGTCCTAAGACATTATTGCACTAGCCTCATTCACTTAGAATGCTGATTTTTATTTATTGATTACTATGTAATGAGTTTGAGAGCTATTAAAAGAGAGAAACTACAATGTTATAAATTTGATCTTTGCTTTTCCGTATCATAAGATCAGATTTATAACATTGTAGTTTCTCTCTTTTAATGGCTCTCAAACCAATTATATAGTAAGCAATACATTGAAATCAGCATTCTAAGTGAATGAGGTTAGTGCAATAATGTCTTGGGACTATAACTAGATGTTAAAATAAGAACTTATTATTATGATATCATTAAGCCGTTTCCCTTCCGGGGTAGGCGTGAATTGCTCGGTTGGAAAGTAGTGATGTGTGGATGGGTATATAGGTTCTATCAATCGAAGGATACCCTAAAGCGCATTTTCTGAAAATTTCATTTAAAAATTCCAAAAACTGACGAACGGAGCGCGAGTTGAAGTAAAACACGGATTAAAATTGATTTTTTTTTTTAAGTCAGTTTTTCGGCTTTAGTTTATAAACTAAAGAAGCCACAACTTCTTATCTATAGGAAAAAAGATGCGCGTTAAAATTTTTCATCCATATATGTCCTTTAAAAATTAAAATTCGAAAATGTTGTTGAAAGCCTCGTGGCTCGTGGCTACTGAAAATGTAACTATTCCATTTTTAAATGAAAACTTGCAACCATTTTGTAAAAAATTTAATCATTTTCTTGAAACTTAAACTATTTTTGAAAGTCTTCCAGAATTTCAGGATTTCCAATATTTGAAGGTATTACTAAAGATTTTCAAGAATTTAGATTAACTTAAATTTAATTTAATTTTTCGTTGTTTATTTTATATTATTAAGAAAATTTCAAGGAATTTTCAATTTATTTTGATAGCTTGAAGGGATTTCAAAGAATTTTCAAGATTCTCATATATTTTTTAAAATTCTATGAGATTTTTTAAAGCCCTAACAACTTTTTACGAATTTTAATAGATTTTAAAATATTTGAAATATCTTAGAACACTTTTAATAGATTACACTAATTTACAGTGATTCCGATGGATTTTAAAGATCATAGGGTATTTTTAAAAATTGCAATACTTTAAAAAGATTCAAAGTATTTCTAAGGACTGAAATATTATAGCATATTTATAGAATTTTTAAGGAATTTTCACAATCTAGTAGGGGTGCGAACTACATTATTTTGCGATAGGGATTGGCATGACTCGACCCCAATTCATTGGGAATTTACCCTGAATTCTTAATAAAGTATTTTGAATTATTTTTTAATCTTTCAAATTCTTTGGAATTCCCTTGCATTTTTTTAACTCATTTCAAACTTACTAAATTCAATTAATTTTTGCATATTTTTCAATTGTTTCCAATTCACTTAATTTGTTTGAATCCAGCTTGAATTTTTATGCGTTTCATCTAATTCTCCTAATTTCCTTTAAATATCTCAGAATTAACTCCAAGTTTACTTGGAGTTAATTCATTTGAACTCTTTCAAATTAAAAAAAAGGAACATTCACATTACAAATGCATATGATTCACCATTTCTTATTTTAGGTGTTTGAAATGATTATGTTTTGTTCACTTTTGTGGATTAAATATGTCACTTTTTCCAGGTAAATTAGGCGGTGGCATCCCTTTCAATAATAGATTTAAAAAATTAACTAACTTATGATTAAGTAACTTTTGCACTTTCACTTCTTCTTCCACTATTTGAAATTCACGTCGTTACTCTTTTCTTTTAATTTTAATCGTCCAACTCTTTAAAAAACCAATGTGAAGTTCGTAAAAGTGGAAGTGAAAAGAAATGTGAGAAAGTTACATAATTACCTCTTTATTTTCTCATTTTCCTTATTTTTCAATACCATATTTTGGTAATATTTCATACAAATTATAAATAAACACTTATAGAAAGCAAGTATTTGAACTAATTAGTATGCTCTTCTTACTGTGAGCCGTACTACAAATACTGCAAGACCGTCCATTTGTGATTGAACTTTCTCAAATGGTTTTACATCTATGACCGTCCGCGAAGAAAGGGATCTAATGCGGATAAAATCGATTTTCATTTTCTTACGCCAATTGATAGTTTCTGAGTTACTCTTTTATTTCCATTAATCAGAAATTTTTTAAGGAAATTACTTGTCCTGTTCTTAAGCTACAAACGTAGGCATGATAAGCGTACGCGGGGACCGAACGAGAGGCCTACGAAAGCCAGCCCTACCACTTACCACAAAACTGTACGTGACGTGTCCGTGAGCTCCACTGGCTCGTGGCTAAAAGTGTAGTTACAAGTGGAGGCAGTACTTTTCGTAGACTCATCCCCACTACTCAAATGCTGGCTTGCGGGCTCTGCTACGATCGCCCGTCCTGTAAAATTCAGCTTTGACGCATTAGGTCCCTTTCTTCGCGGACGGTCACATCTGTTTTATGGACAAAAAATTGAATCTACGTATCCACCGTACTAAACAAAACGGATTATATGAAATTAAATATCAAACGCTTTGTCAATGTCAGCGACAACATAAATATAAAGAGAGCATTTATGACTTACTAAGGGCTTCCAAACCTAGGGCCATCATCCATTTTATTAGAAAACAATTTATACTTGCGGTTGAAACAAAAATTAATATCATCATCTCCAGTAATGGTTGCATTAAATACTCAATAAATATAAATTAGTGAAAATTTTATTAATTAACTTATATACCGAAATGTTAACTAGTATTAGAGTCATATTCTATCATTGCACGAATGGAATTGTGGAAAATCACAAATTTATTTTACCTAGGAATGTCAATAAGCAAAAATATTTTCTAATTCTTTGGTAATTTCTGTAATTAAACAACTAGTAAACTTTCCTCGTCGATTGTATGTACATAATTCTAGTGCTTCTACATAAACTGTGTACAAGTTTCACAATACTGCATTCTTATATTATCAATAAAGTCGAAAATGCTAAAATGTAGCGTTTCATTAGTAGATTTTTCTATTTGTTTTTCTTTTTTTAATGCAAATAGTAAAATATCTCTAGAGTAATCAGCAAAATTTCATCAATTCGAATTTAGAGAGTATTAAGAACTTATGCAATATTCATTATCCCTCTTTGGACCCAAAGAAAAGTTTCTTTTTCAAATACGAAATTCCCATGAAGAGGTCCGCCTCTAATCCTTGGAGGTTATCCTAACAAATCAGCTGTTATTTTCACTGTATTAAGGGAGAAGTAGAATATGTATAAAATATAATCAAACCGAATTAAATTCATAAATTAAAATAATCAACGTTTAATACCAGTGCGATCCGTGTTCGTAGTGATAATTTTTGTTGGTAAGTTAACAGAGTTTGTACATTTCAGTTCTTGACCAATAATTGGAAAACCATACTCGCCGGTTGGCTTTAAAATTGCTGGAGATTGATGTTTTCCATTACATTCTGGATATTTCTCCTCCAGTTTTTAGCGTCTCTATACCTGAATGCGCCTGCGAAAATAAATAAAAATTGTAAAGCTTTATTCCAAAAAGCCATTACCAAAATTGTAACTTCCATTATTTGGATATTTCTTGAAAAATTAATGCTGTTTATTGATTATTGAAGAAACATATGGCCACACTGATGTGTATCTATTTACATTTACATTTCCTAGGAAATTACATAATCACAAATTACAAAAAATTACATCATCATTTTTTGTTTCTTCACAAAAATATTATAAAATGTATTGAAAAACTTTGTCCAAATTCAACTTACTCGCTCCTAAAATGAGACTGAAAAGAATAGTCCTTCCTCATGGAAGAATAACTTACATTGACTTTATCCTTTGCAATCTTCATGAAAGATTCTTCCTACTACGTAAATTTTCCATAAAAAATTGCTATTACTAATGCATAAATTATCACAAAGTGAAGCGTTTGTAAATGCAAGCTGTTTGAACTTCAAAAAATTTAAACTGAAGATTCTTCAATTTATTACTTCAATATATATATATAAGAAAATAGAAAAGAAAGGTAAAGAAAGGTAAAGAAAGCAGAATTTGAAAAATTCCATCAAGAGCTATTCGACAAGAAAATGCACGGAAAATTTCACAGGAATGGAGAAGAAGAGAAGGAAGGAGGAAGAGGAATGGAGAAGGAAAGATTGTAAATAGGAGAGGAAGTAAATATAAGTAGTATGTAAATATTGTAGATTGTAGATAAGCATTAGGTAGTAGATGCGGAAGCGAGAGAGTAGGGACATGCGAGCGAGGCGAAGCGAGAAAGGCAAGTTGATAAGAGCGTGCGATCCTAGAGATAAGGTATGGAAGGATGTTAGTTTTAAGGCTTAATTTTAGGAAAATTGTGTAAAAAAAGGAAGTGTAAGCAATTCAATTTTTTAAGGCCAACAGGCTGAACAATAAACGTTTATACTACTACTATAAGTGGAACGAACAAAGAAGGGTGTTGATATTTTGACAAAATAACGCGCGCGCGCGCGCGCGCGCGTGTGTGTGTGTGTGTGTGTGTGTGATAACTCTTAACAATTAATAAGGGAACATAGAAGAACATGGATATTTCTATCAATTTATAACACTGCTGTATCGAAATTCGCTAACTCTCTATTAATGGATATCAGTCAAATATACAATTCTGATCAAAATAAAATTCTTATAAACATACACTGAAAATTTTCAAAGTTAAAAGAACATAGAAGATCAATGGTATATATTTCAAACAAGAAATATAAGAAGTGCATCATATCTTAAATATTAACGATAAGATCTTTAATCTTAGGCGTCAATATCATGCTCATGCTATGAAGAACGATGTAAAGAAATGGTGTGTTGGATGGATTCTAAATTTTCGCAAAATGTGTGATATTTCGAGGGAATGGTAAAATATTTGCACATTGACATTATATCGCGTAATTTAGCAGCAGGCAAAGATAGCTTCATTTTGTAGGCTAACTGCGGCTTGTACTTGCATAGTGTCTTTGGCCTTCCTTTTTTCTTTGGTGGTGGTGGAGATATAACATGGAGATATTGTTTTTTACATTTTTAACTTTTCAATATAGGCTATCTTTAAGACGATTTTTAGCATAATTAATAATCTACTTCAGCACACGAGCGTTTCCAGAAACTAATCAAACCTGAAAATTTCACACCGCCAGTTATATGTGGCGCTGTTATACTAGAAAGGATATAATAAAGTTCGAAATTCGAGCTTAATCCATGGAACTGATGTCAAAGTCTTTTTCGAAAATTCTCTTTTTTCCCCCTTATTTATTTCATTCACACTTACAGAATTTATTAAACTGATCAATAATTACACGCTGCTTCATATGGTTACACGGAGAAATTTTTGGTATTAATATTTCTTTTATCGCATATCCATAATTGAAATAAAATATACGAACTTAGGGATAATTGAGGTGCGGTTCGAAAAAGTCGAATAGTGACTATGAAAATGCAGACTAATATCTCTGATTGGGATGAATCGTAAGAATATTAGACTCTTACATGCAAAAAATACAGTATTTTTAAGTCACTGTAATAAATTTTGCAATGGATTCAAATAACGAAAATTCGTATAGTGCTTTGAAAGAAGCGAAACAAACTCTGAAATCTTTCTAAACCACTATACGAAAAATGGGGGTTACGTGGTGTTGTGTTTCACGCTGGCGCGTGGCAAAAAGAAGGACGGGAGGAAGTGTATGAACGTACACTATGACATGGGTTACAAACACTTCTTATTGTATATGTTACAGGCAAAGTATATAATCCCGCAATATATATAATCCCTAGGCATTATAACATATATAATGCCCAACAGAGTCCAGGCAAAGTATGTAATACTCTCTATCATACAGATTGCCTAGGCATTATATACAATGCCCAGAAGATATCAGGCAAAGTGTGTAATAAATATTCTCCATTTGAACTGTGTTCCTTTTTTTGAAATCTTCATTACTTTGGTGATTTTATACATATTAAGATGAATTTTGCTTGATGATTCATAATAAGATGCAGATGACAAAATATATTTGTTGAAAACATAGATTTCATAAATTTCTGGATTTTTGAAACAACTATTTAAATTCAATTTTTGAAAAAAATCCTGCTTTGATTTTCTTGAAACGAATTTTTAAATATAGTTCACGATGTGCTCTAAAAGCCCGGTAAATGTAAAAATAGGATAGCCCTTAGTTTTCGAGAAATAATTAAAAATGCATTGGAATTTTTTTTCAATTTTCATTTGTTCAAATACGAATCAAAACTTATTTCTTAAATATCGTCCCTAGAAGTCTGTTTTATTGGGCCTCAAACAATGCAATAAGTGAAAAATTGTGTTTTGTAACTTTTTGTCTCTAGAATAGAGTCTTAGAATAGAGTTCGGAAGTCGCAGTTTTTTTGAATTTTTAACTTATTTTCAACTTTCTGATTAGAGTGATGTAATAATTAATTCAAGCTGACAAAAATATTTGTTTAAACAATTTAGTATTATTTTTAATAATATTGCTTTGATTAGTGCTAGAAAGTTGTGGTTTTTGATGAAATATTCAATAATTAATAATAATTAATAATGAATGCAAATGTGAAAAGTTAACAAAAAGTTGAAAATTTCATAAAAAACCCACAACTAACAAGCAGTAATAAAAATATAGTTATAAATAATGATTATTTATTTAAACAATTATGTTTGCTAAATCACATACATTATAGAAAAATATATAGAAAATTATAGAAAAAACTGCAACTTTCTAGCATTATTCTAAGAAAATATTGTGACAAATAATAATAAATTGTTTGAACAATTATTTATGTTAAATTTGATTTATAATTGGTTCGCTTTAACCGAACAGTTGATAATAAATTGAAAAATTTGGAAAAAACTGCGACTTTATAACTCAAGACTAAAAGAAAATTGCTAAAAATAATAATAAATTGTTTGAATAATTTATATAAACATCTAATTGTCAATAAAAATTAGCAATAATAATTATTTGTATTTGAAAAAAGAACGCAAAAAAATCATAATCAGCGCCAAAAACTCGCAAAACTAAATTTCTTATTTACAAGGTTTTGTTTGGAACCCTTCAAAACAGACTTATGGGGGTGATATTTAAAAAATAAGTTTTTATTTGTATCAAATGGCTAATTTTAAAGAAAACTGTTGAATTTCAACTTAATTTACCAAATATTAACGATTCTGAATCAAATTTACAAAAATATATATTTTTCTTATGGGAAATCCATGTTAAACTTCATGATTTGACATGGAATTGCTCATTTCACAAATTGCCTGGGCATGTTGTAAGTGATGTCAGACCTAACTCAGCTAATGAATATATATTATTCCAATGACAATTTAGTTAAATTTAAATTTACAATTTGATCTATATTAGTTCCAAATTGGCATGTAATTAAAATCGAAGCTCTCATACAAATTTGCCTACGTTCTCCGACCACTTTGACGAGACGTACAGGTATAAATTTGGACCACCCTGTTCTCGCACTGTATCAAAACGTTTTTTTTTTCAAAATGTGACAATCATTGAAAAATTGCACTTTTGAAGATTAAAAAAAATTGTCTTTGTTGTTGAATAAAAAAGTATTTGTGTGTAAAAAACAAAGTTCAGTGTCAAGGAAAATTTCATTCCAGTATGCCCTGTTTTTAATAAATAGCGAGTAAACGTGTGTTGAATTTCATAAGTGTACGTCAATTTATCATGCTCCTCCTTAACTGAATTATCAAATTCAAAATCAAGATTATATACTTTACCTATCTCGTGCCGGGCATTATATATAATGCCTAGGGATTATATAAAATGCACGCCAGGGCATCCAATATTTCTGGCCGTGTGTCGTATACTATTTTTCTTCATCCCCAGCCGAAAGTACGTAGTGCCACTGCACCGCTGCTCTCGGTCAGCTGAGCAGATGCATGGGATTCGGTCGCCCGCCCGACTTTTGCAAAGCCGAGGCGTAGCCGAGGTTTTGCTGGTCAGGGCGGGCATCAAAAACACATTTTTTATTTTTACCTAATACTCCTTTCTCGTCCTCGGTGTTGTGCCGACTTTTTATGCACAAAAATCGCACTAACCTTAAATCATCAGTTTTGAGGTTGAACACATCGATGCTCTCTTTTTTCCATTCACCTGTCAAGATCAATTTTTTTCGAAGGCTAAGTAAACAATAACACAATACTGAGTGAGCGTTCCTACGTCAGCGAGCCACAAAAATCTCGCAGCCAATCAGAGATCGCGTTAACTCTAGCAGCCCGCAAGAGCCACTGTTCCCGGACAGAAATGCAGCCGGGAAAATGTACTTTCGGCTAGGGGACGAAGAAAATGGTATTTTTGATTTCCTCAATAGCAATTTAGATGGATAAAACCAGAACCGTTGTCATTGATGGCTAGTTCACGAACTTTTTCTTTCTTTTTATGCCCTAAAACAAGACGTGTGCCAAAGCTCAATGCAATCTGACGAAAATGTAAATTTTATTCCAAATATTGCATTAAAAATACATAGCCTTTTTTATTTGTAATTATTAATTAGATTCAATTCCTAATAACGTCTAATGCATGACAGTATTTATGGTTACTTTTTAATAAAAACTTACTTCGTAAATACTTTAATTTACGAGTTTATTAGACATGGCACACTCTAACAGTTTGGAAAAAGTATGTCTAACGTCATATCTATGTTTTTCTTTAATTACAGTTAGCCGAAACTGAAGAAATTGTCTAATGACGCTTCGAATGTTTTCGCTTTTAAGTAGTTTAAGCGTTTTTAGACAATAATAAGAATTTCGAATGAGGATTTTAAAAAGCCTGTGGCCTAAATAGTGAAATTTATTTTAAAGTACTCATTATTTACATCGTTCAATTTTCTTGGGAAAAGTATTTTTGCATGACGTGACGGTCATTATAGGATAGGTAGAAATGTCAGGAAGGTTAGCATATTTGGTACATATTTACATGTAAATACATGCGAATTTTTGGAAAAAATATTCTAAACGTAAAAGTACGTTTTAAATGCATGATTAGTATCACTTTTTTCAAATGCAGAATGCATTTGCGAAATTATTTTTAATCTTCTTGTCGCTTGAAGACCTTTCAGTTTCATGAAATAAAATAAAATATCAAAAATTCTGAGGTTAGAGTACCCCATTCTGATCAGATCGATCTGGTTCATTAACCTCAAATTGTGGATATTTTATTTCGAAAAATTGAAATGTCTTTAACCGCCAAAAGGATTAAACATAATTGCGCATATTAATTCTACATTTGGAAAATATTACTATTCATAAATTTATAACCTACTTTTACGTTTAGAATATTTTTTCCGAAAAGTCGTATGCATTCACATGTAAATATGTACCAACTATGCTAACCTTCCTGACATTTTCACCTATTCTATCATGACCATGACGTTATGCTAAAATACTCAATCGCCTCAGATTAGAAAGGGCGCTAAATTTAAATGATAAAAGATATGTCTAAGTAATCAAAACTTTTTTGGCATCAAACCGTATATATTTTTAACAAGTATATATTTAATTTATTCTAAAGTGTATTTGGTGAAAATATTTGTATTATGATAAGTACATACCTATTTGCGGAGCTAGTCACCTAAAATGGACTTCTTTTATGAGAAAATAATATAAGTAACGCCTAAATAGCTAAACTTATTTAAAAATATGTATATGTGCCTCCCTGTCGAAAGTTTCGGATAGACATTTATTCTGAAATCTGTATCCGAACCAGTCATATAAAAGTTCTTAATTTCGTTCGATCCAAATCGGTTAAAAATAAATCCGCTTCAATCTGAATCCGGGTTCATTCGGATTGAAAATTCAGTATATTAATCCGAGTTCGGATTGAGTCGGATTGGTTTTTAATCGATTTGGATCGAACGAAATGGTAAATTATTATTGGATTGGTTTTGGATACCGATTTCGAAATTAATACCTATCCGAAACTTTCGTCAGGGCTATTTGCGATGCTAGTCACTTGAAGTGAAGTTATTTTGTAAGAAAATAATTTAAGCTAGAGATTAGTTTTCTAAAGAGTTTAAGGGGTCGGAGAAAATTTTCAATGTATTAATGAGTATATGTACCTATTTGTGGTGCTAGTTAATTTAAATAAAGTTCTTTTATAAGAAAATAATTGAAGTATATATGTCACACTATTTCATTGAACTGCACCGTTCACCTCAGATTGTAATCATTCCGCTGACCTCGGACTAGGTCGGATTCAGTAGGATAGAAATCCTTGTTTCGAATTCTGATTTAGTTGGATAGGAATCATTGGTTCAATCTCGGATTAGATCGTATTCAAGCGGATATGAATCCTTGGTCTAAGTTCGGATTCAATCGGATAGGAATCCTTGGTCTGAGCTCGGATTCAGTTGGAAAGGAATCCTTGTTTCGACCTTGGATTAGAGCGGATTCAGCCGGATTAGAATCTTGGTTTCAACTTCGGACTCAGTCCGATAGGAATCGCTGGTCTGAGCTCGGACTAGTTCGGATTCAGACGGATAGGAATCCGAAGTCGGAGCTCGGATCCAGTTGGATATGTATCCTTGTTTCGACCTTAGATTAGGCCGGATTCAGTCGGAAGGGAATCCTTATTTTGACCTCGGATTAGATCGGATTTAGTCGGATTGGAATCTTGGTCTGACCCTCGTATTAGTTAGGATTCAGTGGAATAGGAGTCCTTGGTCTGAGCTCGGATTAGTTCGGATTCAGCTGGATAGGAATCCTTCTTTCGACTTCGGATTCAGTCGGGCTGGAATCTTGGTATGAATCTCGGATTAGTTCGGATTCAGTTGGAAAGGACTCCCTATTTCGACCTCAGGTTAGATTGGATTCAGTCGGATTGGAATCTTGGTTTGAATCCCGGATTAGTTCGGATTCAGTTGGAAAGGAATCCTTATTTTTACCCAGGGGTTAGATAGGATTTAGTCGGATTGGAATCTTGATTTCAACCTCGGATTAGTTCGGATTCAGTCAGATAGGAGTCCTTGGTCTGAGCTCCAATTATTTCGGATTCAGCTGCATAGGAATCCTTGTTTTGACATCGGATTAGTTCGGATTCAGTCGGAAAGGAATCCTTATTTTGACCTCGGATGAGATCGGATTCGGTCGGATTTGAATCTTGGTTTGAACCTCGGATTAGTTCGGATTCAACTGGAATTAATTAATAAGCTACTACTTTCCATATTTTACATTTCTGAATGTCTAATATAGTAAATAATTTATATTCAACTATTTGCAGAACTTGAGAAATAAAAATATTTATGAATAGAAGACGTTAGTCAGCTAATGCAAGATTTAGCCAATGAAAAAAAAAGGAAACCCAGGAGAATCTGTTCCAGAATATGAGGCGGGAGTAAATTTGACTCTCAATAAACTTGTCCGGAAGGGCAAGTTTTGATTTGTCGAGTCACAAGTTCTGGCGTTTTGTACTGGTCAAGGAAAACGTGGGCTTTACTTGTGGCGGAGGCTGGACCATTTGACAGGACCGCGAGTCGGAAACTCTGCCTTTGTTAAAATAACCAGAATTTATTGTGAATATATATTTTTATCGACATTGTGGTTAATTTAACCTGATTTTTCAGCGACTTGGAACATTTTTAATGTTATATTAAATACGAAGTCATATTTTAACATAAGCGATATCTATTTATCCTCTATCCTCATATTCCATCTCATAATTACATTTATCTGATAACAGAGACGGCGTCGAGACCTGATAAGAAATCCCCTGTGAAACACGCGCTCTTCGTAAAAATAGATTTTTACAGCTTAAGTGTGAAAGCGACACAATCAAAGACAAGATAAATATATTTAAACTTTACTATTGAGACACGAAAAACAGGACCCGGAAAAAAATATTTAATTATATTTGTAAATTTTTTTAAAAATATTTTCCTGTGAAATTTCTTATTATCCTTGACAATTATTTATATTTTTTTATTCATTTAATCTTTTGGAATATTTCTAGGTATTCTCTGACCTACAGTTATTCTGAATAAAAAATCAAATAAAAATTCTTAATAAATATAAACTTAAAAGAAATTCTGGTTAAAACACTTAGAATTTCTGGTAAACATTATGGTTATTTAGACCTGATTTTTTAGAGAACTACAAATTAAAAATAATACATTGAAAACCGAGTCATATTCTAACTGACGCGATTTCTAACTATTCTCCAGGTTCATATCGAACCCCATAAATACATTTCTTTGATAACGTTGGAATGATTATTTATCAACAAAAAAAATTTTAACCTACACCATCGGCAATGATTTCAAAGAATCATGGCACTCGCCCCATGATTAAAAACATGCAAAAAAAAATATTTTGGTAAATATTGCTAAACTTTATTAAAATATGAAAAATTAAAAAAAAAAGCACGAAAGGTAATGAAATTATATGTCTAATAAGCCTAAGTTGAAGGCGGAACCCTAATTTCATACCAAAGAGAAGTGCCTATCCTACCTGGAAAACATGGAAAACCTGGAAATGTCAGAGAATTTTTTCTAGAGCGTGCTTATTTATTTATTTTTTGTATTGCAATGTAGAATTGAATAACTGATTTATGTGCAAAAAGAGCTTTAGATTACTGTATCGTACTATTTTGATAAAAATTTGTTTTGGTTTTGTTTGAAATTAATTGTTTCAACTGAGAATTTGAATATTCTTTTTTTGATTGAAAATTGATCGTTTTTAGTTGAAAATGCAAGTATCTGGTTGGAAATTTATATATTTTGTAGAACATTCGTCCTTTTTGGTACGAAATTATGCTTCTTGGTTGGAAACTTATCGTTTTGCTTGAAAAATCAACACTTTCTTTGCAATTTCTTTCCTCACTTGACAGAAAAATTTTTCTTGGTTGAAAGTTTAACTCATGTTGAAAAATCGTCTTTTTGGTTTGATTTAACTGTTTTTGAATTAAAATTGAAATTTGTTTCGGTTGAAATATCAACTACTACAGTTTTGGTTCAGGGTTCATCTTTTTATAACGAAAATGTAATGACTTGGTTGAAAGTTGAACTCTTTTGTTGAAAATTGTTTTGGTTGAAGATTCAGAATCTCAATTGAAAATTCATCTGCTTGCTTGAAAAATGAGCTATTTTGATGAAATTTTTTATTTGGTTGAAAATGTTTTTTTAAACTGAAAATTCAACTATTCTACTTGAATATTCCACCACTTCAATTAAAAATTCATCTCTTGGATTGAAAATGAATTTTTTCATTAAAAATTTAACTATTTAATTTTTGGTTGAAAAATTATATTTTTTAGTTGAAAATTCGTATTTTTTGATAGAAATTATTCTTTTTGGTTGAAAATGCATCTTTTTAATTTGAGATTTAATTATTCTATGGTTAAAGATAAAGATTCATCATTTCAGTTAGAAATTCATCACTTTGTTCAAAAATGTAACTTTTTGTTTGAAAATTCGTTTTTTTTTCTTAGTAAAAAATATATTTTTTTAACTGAAAATGTAAGTATTCCAGTGAAATATTCCATCATTTCAGTTAGAACTTCTTCTTATTGTTTGAACAATAATTAGCCCATATTTTAGTGAAAAATATAAATAATGAGTCATTTATACACAAACTGAAATAAAGTTCATAGGCATGCCAATGAATGGAATGTCAAGAAGGGGTCATAAAAAATGGAGAGTTTCGCAACCCTTCTTTTTCCACATCAGGCCTACCCAAAGAGGGGAAATTTCGTCGAAATCGCTCATTTCCCACATGAGATTTTGCCACCTCCACTAGCCTCTACTCATTCTACTTGACGAGGACGCGATAGCATAGACATAGGAAGGTAGGGGACTAGGCACGTGCTCCCAAAGTAAGGCGAGGGGATTGACTATAAAGTTACAAGGGGAAGTCCGCCATCTCAGCTTATATAAAATTAATTAAATATATATTGAATAAAATATCAATTATTCAATATCAACGTTTTCTTATGCGGTGTCTAGAACTATGCGTTCAGGAGTATCCGATGCATTGGTTTATTATGAACTATTATTTATATTATATATTATTATATTGTATATATTATCATTATGTATTAGTTATTATGAATTATCATGCCCGTCCTCTCAAGCATGGATAGACTTATTCCAGATGTTTGTCTCTCACTCGAATTTATCTGCAAATTTTGTGAAAAGGAAACCATTAGAAATTAAAACAACTATTATTGTTTTATATTGATCCTGGCTTAAGATGAGAAAGGCAGGGAATTTCTACAACGGTGAATAACTGTTGAGCAGGAAAAATTTAAAATTCAACTTGAAACTGAGGGAATTTGAAAAGCCAGTAATTTCGAAAGTGAAGTTTTCACCTTGCAAAGCACATATTCTCTTAAATACAAAAAATTTCCATTAGTTTCAAATCCCTATAATTCGCTAAGCAATTTAAGTAAGGCCTCTTATCTAGTAAAATAAGTCAATCAACTTTGAAGGCTAGGGTTTCTTTCTATCACACCCTCAAATTGAACTACATTTATGGATTCGTAAATAAATTAAACATGCACAAGGAACAGCATGATCTCGAAGTCTCACACAGCTGACGGATTTTCTATCAATCATTTCTTCGGGGAAATGACATGAACAAATCTTCGAGTGTTTCGTCAAAGCTCCTGCATGTACTCCGATTCCATCCGCCCATTCCTGTTTTTTAACTGGATTTTTCGGAAACCTTTGAAATATTATAGCATAAGATAACAAAATGAATAATAATAAACAAATCTCAAATAAAGCAATAAGGAACTTCTTAGTTCATGATCTATTAATAACTTATCGAGCTTCACTAATTATTGATTTAATGCTTTCACGATGATTCATTATGATAAATTTAAATTAAAAATTGAAAGCTTTTTCGGGATTCAATCGTGTGCAAGACTACGAATCTTTCCGGCGTTTCGTGAACATTGCAGTTCTCTTCTTCAGGGCTGACCTGAAACTGAAGTTTCAGATCATCTTGTTCTTACATATATTCTCTACGATGCCTGTGATTGGCCAGAGCGCCCCATGTTAGGGACTACTTGAAAATCATTGGCTAATCAAGTCCTTTTTACAAAACCCAGAAGGACGGAAAGCCAAATCGCATTGGTATTATATCCATTGTCCCTATCAATGTTATTAGGGTGTTTTGAAACTTCGACTGCTTCTCTATGTTTTCTTGAAAAAATATTGTACGTTTTTGCGATGACGGTTGTTTTGTCAAATAAAATGCTATGTCTGTCATTTTTTAGATGACAGTTGCTCCCAGTGGGACCCTGCGGTGGTTGTTAACCTCTAGTTTTTAATTATATATATGTTGTTGAATGATACAAAGGTTTCTTTGATGGTACTATATCCAAAAAATTATTCTTTTATTAAAACAATTATTTCTCGCAGTTCACATGCAAACTAATGCACGGGGTGGTCTTTTTTTGAAAATTAAGAAAAGGGGAAAAATGTGATGAACTACACAGGAACCAGTAAAGGACCCTCCACAGGATGCTGTACACGATTATGCACTGCACACAGCAGCAGGGGAACCTGTGAAGGACCCTTTGAAGGTTTCTCAGTATAAGCATCCTTGAGAAAAACTACACAGAATCCCTTACAGGTTTCTTTACAGGAATATTGATGTGGGACAGAAGTAGGACAGGAACCTTCATAGATATTTTGCGAGTGCTCCGCCTGCTCGGGGCCTGTACAGGATCCTTCATAGATACCTTTGGAAAATGTGTCCCACATGCACAGGATCCTGTACGGATCCTCCTTAGGGAATTTCTTGCAGAAAGAACCACGATAATGCAAGAACCTTTACATATACTTGAATACCCAGGTTCATCTACAGGAACGTGTCCAGGTTCCCTCGCAGGATCCGCGGCAGGAACTGGTATACCAGGAACCTGCGTACGTTCCTGTGCAGGAACCTTCAAAGGAATCTGTCAGGTTCTTGTACAGGAATTTTCAGCTGGGCTTCGACTTTTTTTAACAGTAAAGGGTTGCGCACATACTACGTGACGCATTTTTCTTATGCTTAAATAAAGTCGAGAATAAAATTTCCATGAAGCCAAAAGGGATACGACGATATAAACAAAAGAAAAACGCGTCGCGTAGTATGTGCACGACCCCCAAATTGCATTTCCGGATATCTGTGCGGCAGGGGATAGGTAAGTTTATGAAAAGTTCAGAAAAGAAGACCGGCCTAAAGGCTCGACAAAGTGGGAAAAGTACTTTATTGAAAATTTCAAGAAAGAAGACCGATCATTTATTTATTGGGACTTTACTTTTTATGAGATACTGTTATTTTTATAAAACATTAATCTTTTTATTTTTTCTGAATAGCCACTGCGAGTTCTGTTCTTTCAAGTACTTACATTTTTTTTTTAATTTATGTATAAAAAGTAATAAAGTGACATTATTATTATTTAAATGAATAATTTAAATTAAAAAAAATATATAACATTTTCCGAATCACAAAGATCTCGAATTTTCTTTCACGAATTACTCGTATTTGATGTCGGACAACACAAAAAAATTATTATCCCAATATCCTTATCACAAGATAGCAATTTTCAAAAATGTATTACATTGAACAACATTTTTAAGTTAAACAAATACTAACCTTCAATTGAACCTCAAGATCTCTAATTTTACTTATAATTTCTATTTCATTATTTTTTACTTATATTTGATGACGGGCAACACAACAAAATGTTCATACTCTTATCCCTATCGGAAGATTGCCTTTGATCTGGATGAATAAAACGCAGCCTTCCGATAGGAATATGGGAATGAAACTTTTTTTGTTGTTGACAGGCATCAAGTACAAGCAAATAGTAAGATAAAATCGGACTTTTCAGTGTCTAGGCAACAGTAACATTTTTTAAATTGAATTTCTTTAATTTGATAAATTCAAAAAGTTGAAAATGACACTATTTTGATCAGGATATTGGGATGAAATATTCTCGATATTTTCTGGTATGAAATACAAGTAACTTATGAAAAAAATCGAAGGTCTCGATGTTTAGAGAAAAGTGATAATTTCAATACAAATTAGTTTGATACATTTTTAAATTGGCAGTCTTTCGATAGAATTATTGGAAGAAAATTTGTTTTTTCTGTTATTTGGCATCAAAGGCCAGTAATTTTTGCAAGAAAATCCAAGGTCTTCATGTTTTGGGGAAACTGAAATTAGAAAAAATGCGTATTCCAGTGCAACTATAATACTTCGGAAACCAGATTTTGTTATTTTATTGTTACGTTAAACTGTGAACTTTTTTCATACTTTTACCCAGTTTTATTTTTAAAGGTGCGTAATGCACCTTTACTAGCCAATCGAATTTAAAACGATCCATTGCAAATCATTCAGGTTGAAATTGAAGCATTATGTTACTATTGTGAGAAAGAGTACAATTTTCCCGAAGTTCATCAAATAAAATACATTTTATTTCTGAAAAGATGATAAAGGATTGGTCAGTCTAAACTGTTTTTTTTTTCTTCAAATATTTACTGTGAAAAAATTAGTTAAAAAATTGGGTTTTATGTGTGCGAAATTACTACCTCCTAGTGGTGGGACCTGGGAAATGTGTGGCATCAATAGAGTGAGATTCTTTAAAAGTCAGTTAAAATACTTTTTCTGATTTTGGACAGAATTTTAGCCTACTCGGGTTATAGATTTGCAAAAGCAATTTACGTGCGGGATCCTTTCCAAATATTGATAAATTTTCCAAATATTTCAAAGTTTTCATAAATTTACAAAAATGTCAAAATTTGGATTCATTTTCAAAATTTTTGGAAACGTATCAAAAATTTGACGAATTTGATAAATATTGATGAATCTTCAAAATGTCCCAAAATTTTGATACATTTCCGAAAATTTCAAAATTTCGAAAACTAAAAAATTTCAAAATTTCTGGAGAACGCATGCGCAATAGATCAAGCTGCTTAAATCGAAGTCGTCACTTATTAGACTATGTATCGAAAGGACTGAGATTTACTTTCTTCCATAGGGCAAAAAGTAGATGACGCAGCACACTATAGATTTTCACGATCAGCTGATGCATCTTAGCGTGTTTGGTAACTTTCAGCAACTTTCAGTATGCCTAACAGAGTCATTCGCTAGCCCAGACCACTCATTCGTTTAACTTATAATGATTCTAAAAGTCGTGAATGCGGAATGATTGCGGGTTAAATGCAGGTTGTCGGGTTGAATGTGGGTTGGCGGGATGATTTCGGATCTGCGGGCCAACCCGCCGAGCCCGACCCGACCCGCGCGGGTCGGGTTTTTTTTTCTTTGCCCACCCCTACGTTTTTCAACATTACATGCATTAACGCAAAACAAAGAGAGAACAACGCTAAAAAAATTAGTTAAAAAACTAGATAAAAAAGTTTCCTTTTCTTAAAGGAAAAAATATGAGAAATAAGAAAGTTTGAGTTTGGTGGAGGTTTGGAGTTTCTTCTAGGCATGTTCGATTCTTCCAGAAGAATCGATTTTTGAATCGATTCTGAATCGAATTACGAAAATCAATTCACTTAAAAATCGATAACAAAAGAATCGATTTTTCAAGCATCGATCTAAAAAACCGTGAAAAAAAGATTAAATTTATAAGAGATTTAATTATAAATATAATTTTACTTCAAATAAAGAATAAGTTTTTATATGGTTTTACTATTTGTATAAATAAACTAATGAATAAAATAGATAACTAAACAATTCAACTATACATTTTTGAAAAATTTCATATTAAAAAATCCGTATAAAATAAAATAAAGGTAGAAAACTCTTGATTATGTTTTTAATTGTCAATTTTTTACAGAGATTGATGTGTGAACTAGTAGTAAGAAATAAAAAAACGTACTGTACAAATCCTACGTATACAATTAATTATGGTTGAAGTAAAATATTACGTACAGAAAAACTTATTCTGTTGCTATTTGCCAATCTTTAAGAGACAGAGAGGCCGCATTGTGTCTGTAGATATATGTCGTTCCTGCGTGGGTGGGACACCCCGATAGTATGTGTTCTAGGTACTCAATTTGTGTATGTCACGCTCTGCACTTATCGCTTGGAACTTCTTGACATAAAATGCGGTCACGGTATGCTAAGGTGGAAATAACACTGTCCTGGCATGCGGAAATAAAACCTTCTGTACCTGAATTGAGGGGCTGATAGCAAAACCGGACTGAAAAAAGAGTCGAAGCAAAAGCGGGTTGATTATTTCTCCGCACAAGAGCGAATTAGCCCACGCGCTACGAGCAGAAACTAGTTAAAGCTTTAACTCGTTTTTGCCAGTAGCGCGTCGACTAGCCCATTTTTGCCCGCATTCATATTTCGATTCGGCTCAACTGCAACCGAACTCGTGTTTCGTTTTTGGCTTCGCTGATATTTTCGTTTCGTTCGCGTCTGGACGATCGAGAATAATACTGAATTGATGCCTAAAAGATTGGAAAATTATGTTATATTTAAAAAAAATTAGTGATATTTATCAACAAAATTCATTTAATTTTTAATACGCATAATATTTTGCAAATGAATGATCAATACCATGGGACCCTAGAAATAATTGGGTTCCTATAGCGTGGAATTGGAAAACTAAAATAGGAATAATTGCACGAAAATTGTTTCAAGGGCATTTGCTGCGATTCGTCACATGATTCGCACTAAATCTCAATAATTTATAGATAAAAAGAGTTTTTATATTGAACTCATGAAAGTTATTGCATTTTTTTTTTATTTTATAAACAAGTTTTATGAGCCATTATCGACGTCAGCTGTTTATGATGTAATAAATAAAGTTTTTCCTACGAAATCGACTAAAAATTATTAGGCAATGACACCCAGTTATTATATATATTTAGTCAGTTAATAACAATTCATGTTTACTTAAATGAACTCAATCAACAAATGCACTGTTGGACTATTTTCCGACGCATTAGCTTGGTTCTTTCAACGTATTCAAATGTTATTAACTAATTTATAGACCTTTAGGGATATTTCAATTACAATCGACAGTTATTATTTATATGAACAATTTTTTAAACAAATTTGTGTTATCTCATGTATTTATGAACTAAAAAATTCCAATTTTGACCCAGGAATTAACAGACAATTATATGTCAACAATTTCTTGCTATTAATGAATAAAAATTAATGATTAGTTAATCAAAATTATTAACAAATGCATTTTCTGGCTATTTTCAATAATAGTTAATCGTTATCCAAGTTTCTAGAAAAGTTACAGAATTAATTATGAACAGTTGATCAAGTTAAAAAATAAAGTTCAAGTGATGGAAAATAGCCAGATAATAAATTCTTTCACTGACTTTGTTTAAAGAATAATTAATTTTAATTATTGGTTATATGGAATCATTGATACATAATTGGCTATTAATTATTCCTCAAAGAGAAGCGGAATTTTTTGTTTATAAATAGGGCATTACTTCGCAACTGCAGTAACCACTCAAAAAAAAAGTTATCTGCTTGAAGTCAAACTTGGTCAAAGTCTATTAATAATAAATTATTATAATAATATAATAACAACATCAAGATTGAGATAATTATAAATTATAAAAATTATAAATTATTTTTGCAAGTTTTAATTCTTCTATTTGGTAATAGGAAATTTTTGTAATACAGTTTTCGTACGTTTTTTATACCCTTTCCATTAATCAGAAACATTTTTTTAAATAAATAGTATTTAGCCTTCAAAAATAAAAGCCAGAAACAAATTTTATTTTTTGTTGGTAAAACGCATATTCTGTCATCTTTTTATCTCAAATGAAAGTTTAAGTTTCTGCCTTTAAATCTTTGAGGTTAAATAGTGGGAATTCTTATTTTCAGTAATAAAAATAAGCAATGAGATTAGATATTAGAGGTGGCGTAAGCCCCATGAAGTGTTACACGTATTTTCCATAAGAAAAAAAATACGTTTTTGTAAATTTGATTCAGAATCCTCAATATTAGCTGAATCGTGTTGAAACTCAATATTTATCTTCACATTTAGCCATGGAATACAAATAAAGTATTACTTTTGAAATACCTGAATTACCCCCATTAGTCTGTTTTATAGGGTCCCAAAAAAACCCCGTAAGTGAAAAAATTATTTTTGCGAGGTTTTGACGCTAATCATGATTTTTTGCGGTTTTTTTTAATGCAAATGGTTTCTGATACATGAAGCACTACTTTATACTGATAATTAGATGTTTTAATACATTTTTTATACAATTTATTATTGTTTTTAGCAATTTTCTCTTAGAATGGAGATAGAAAGTTGCGGTTTTTTCGAAAGTTTTCCACTTTCTATCCAATTTTAAATTAGAAAGAGGTTAGAGTTGATTTATTTCAACAAACATAATTGTTTAAGCAATTTATTATTATTGGAAATGATATTATCTTTTAATAATGCTAGAAATGGCGTTTTTTTTAATTTTCAACTTTGTCTTCACTTTTCACTTGGAGTGAATTAATATTTAACTTGATATAGCAAAAATAGTTGTTTAAAAAATTTATTATCGCCTATAGCTATCTTTTTCTATATTAATACTAGACAGTTGCGATTTTTTTCTGAATTTTTTAACTTTTGTCCATTTCTCAATTAGAGTGAAGTAATAATTAATTCAAGTTAACAAAAGTAATTGTGTAAACAATTTATTATTATTGTTAATAATATTCTTTTTGCTTAATGGTATAAAGTTGCGGTTCTTTTCAGAAATTTTCAACTTTTTGTCTATTTTTCACTTGGAATGACCTTATAATTATTTAGGTTGAGCAAAAATAATTGTTCAAACAAATTATTATTGTCAATAACTATCTTAATCTATAATAATGCCAGATAATTGCGGCTTTTTCTGAAATGTTTAACTTTTTGCCCACTTTTCACTTAGTGAGGTAATAATTAATGCAAGTTAATAAAAATAGTTGTTCCAACATTTTATCATTGTTAATAACTATCTTCTCATCGATAAGTGCTAGAAAGTTGTGGATTTTTCTAAAATTCTCAACATTGCTTTGCCTTTTTAGTTATGAACAAATAATAAATAAACATTAGAGAGAAAAATATTCTAAACAATCTCTTTATTTTTCGTAAATATATTTTGCTGGAGGGGGGAGGGGGGCTGATATCAAAATATGTTCAAGTCCAAATTTTTCTTTTACGCTTTGCAATAAACTTCTTGTTGTAATTTAAAATAAAACTTTTAAAAGTCATTTGCGCACCTAGTTCTCATACCTAGTCCTAATTATTCCATTCTTTGTTTTTGTTTCTTGTGTAAGATAGCTTTTTTGCTTAAATTAATTTTTTCAAACATTGAGAAAAGAGCAAAAATAATTCACATAAAAAAGTAAAATACTATTTAAAAAATGATTCTTGTTGAGGTTCACTTATTATTTAATCATAACTAAAAAGTCAATGAAAAACTCAAGATTTCAGAAAAAAAGCAACTTTCTGGGATTACTATGAGAGAATATAGTTATAAACAATAATCAATTGTTCAAATGAGCGTGTTTTTGTTAACTTGCATTAACTAGTACCTCACTAAGTGAAAAGTGGACAAAAAGTATAAGAATCAGAAAAAATCGCAATTTTTTAGCTTTTATCCAAGAGAAGATAGTTATAAACAATTATAAATTGTTCAAACAACTGTGATTGTTAACTTGCATTATTCACGACTTTACTTTCTTTTGGACGTAAGTTTACAATGAAAAATTGAGGACTAGCTTGGTCACGTGACCCACTCGTCACATGGCCTTAATAGGCTACGAAATCCTTCTTTGAAGGCGCTCGGCGCCTACTTTTCATATTTTCTTCTGTGGAATCGAGTGGTGCAATTACTTTTTCCGTAACTTATATATTTACAAAAACCCAGATTTTTCATTATTTGTTGAGGTTATAAAAAAATAGGGACCAGATAAAATAAAACGGACATCAGAGGCGGATTTGTATTCAACGCATCAAAAACAGGAACTTGGGGGTATTAGTCTCTCGCACTCCACACTTTTATTTTTTAGTGTTCCTGTGAAATCGTTTTTAATTTTTTTCACCCTGGTGCACCAGAGATAAAAAATTTATTTATTATTTATATAACAGAGTATTGAAAGCCCAACTTACTTAATTTCCCGCCAAAACAACTCAAACCTTTTTCTGTATATGCTTCCTAACGTGCCTTTTGCTCTCAATTTTTGTCATTTGAAAATAAACAATATGTACAAAGAAAAAAATAATTAGGAAGTATTGCAAGCTAGGGGGCTGAAACTTGATGAAATGTTTTCCAATCCCACAGGCTACCTACAGATCGTATTAGGATCCAAAAAGCCGTAGGAGCATTTTTACCATGCTTACCCCACTAGGCCCTTTGTTTTGATTTTAGATTAAAAAGTAAATTAAATTTACTTAGGCTCTATCGGCCTTCAGGAACACATTCTATTACAATAATCGCGCTCGATTTTTTCTATGTATTTATATAATTCTTTAATAAATTATGTAATCACAATAATTTATTGTATACGTATACACACCCGGAAAATAAAATGTTTAATTTTTTAAAAATGTTATCACGATTAAAGGTAAACTATACGTTCTGTCAGAAAATGTTCTGAAATAAATTTGTAGATCTTTTTGAGTTGAATAATTTTTCATGATAAGATTTTTTCCCTTTCTCGAATAGTTTTTCTGAAATATTGTATTTTTGATTTTTTTAAAAACCGTGCTCACGATTAAAACAAAAAATATTCGTCTTACCAAAAAATGGTCTGAAGTATATTTTTAGATCTTTCTGGGATGAGTAATTTTGCTTCTTAACATTTTTTCGTATCGTATATTTTTGCTGGAAAATGAAATTTTTGGTTTTTGAAAAAGCTTTTTCGATGAGTAAAACCAGAACCGTTGGTCAAAACTGGCCTGTTAACATACTCGTCCTTTCTTTTTGGGCCTTAAAAAAGTGTGTCAAAGCTCAATTAAATCCGATGAGTCTTTCGAAAGACATACATACAGAATGGAACTGAAGTTTCCAATGTTTATGTGAAACGCAAAATAAGACAAATATGAAAGTGATCTTACCTAAAACCTTAGACATGGATAATGTCGAATTTAATGTTTTATATTTTAGGTAAGAAACTTGAACCAGATTTTAGAATTTTTTAATCGATTTTTGAGGGTTATAGGTTGAAAACGACTGCGTTCCCCGACAGCTAGGGGGATGAAATTTTGTTTAAAAATATTTACAATCAATATATACAATATTCATATCTCAGATATTAGGTAAGAAACTTCGAACAGATTTTAGAATTTTTTCATCGTTTTTTGAGATTTAAGGGTTGAAAACAATTGAGTTCCGCGACAGCGAGGAATATGAAACTTTGTTTGCAATTACTTACCATTAAAATCTGCAATATTCATGTTTTATATTTCAGGTAAGAAACATGAAACATATTTAACAAATTTTAAACAATTTTTGAGGTTTAGGGATTAAAAACAAGTGCGCTCCTTTACAGCTAGGGGGATGAAATTGAAAAAAAAAATTATCAAGATCTACAATATTTTTGTTTCATATTTTGGGTAAGAAACTTGAAACAGATTTTAGAATTTTTTCTTCGTTTTTTGAGATTTATTGAGTTCCGCGACAGCTAGGAATATGAAACCTTTTTTTGCAATTAGTTACCACCAAAATCTACAATATTCATGTTTTATATTTTAGGTAAGAAACATGGAACATATTTAAAAAATTTTTATCGATTTTTGAGGTTTAGGGATTGAAAACGAGTGCGTTCCCCGACAGCTAGGGGGATGAAATTTTGTTCAAAAATATTTACAATCAATGTATACAATATTCATATCTCAGTTACTAAGTAAAAAACTTGGAACAGATTTTAGAATTTTTCTTTGTTTTTTGAAAAAACGAAGAAAAAATTCTAAAAGTCTTTGCCGTTCAACCTTGAATATCCTCTATGCTCTATGCTGAGGGCATATTTTTCTTGTGCGTTATAGGTGGCTAAAACGACTTTTTAAAAACAAAAAATTAGTTTCTACCCATAATTGGTCAGACGGAGCAGTATACGATAGCGAATTTATCAAATATTTCAGATCTCCTTTGAAGTGCATTTATAACTGCCTGTTTACAGTGTACAGGAAAAAATATTTAAAAGTGACTTCCAATATTACTTTTGAAAGTACGAGTATGAAAAATATGGACGATGTGACATTCACAACATCTTTTCTTCAGCAGGTAAGAAATCTGTCGTGAAATATATAGTCAGTGCTAATTAGTGTCATTTTTTAAAACCATTTATACAGTAAATCTCGGAGACTATTTTAATCTACAGTTAAATTGTTCTTGATCGGAAATCTTTCATTTATTTCATTCAGTCTTTTGTTCCTCTTTCTCATTTTGCTACAAATCAAAATTGATACCCAGGATTTCCTGTGTTAAATATGTCTTTCCAAGAATATAAATTTTTAATTAAACGACTTGAATATATGGTCCCTTGCCAAGAAGTTGAGGATTTTAAGTCCCAAAAAGAAATAACAGCAATAAGATTTTAAAAATTGTATTAGTATTAATTGTATGAGTAGGTCAATTGTGTTGTACTATTTGTACAAACTTGCATTGATTGATGGAACTTGTAAGTGGGTGGCCGTTTTTATCGAGGAAAAAAATTCCCGGGGTTTTCTCGATTCACAACGATTTCTCACTTTAGTTGAAATTTAAATTCGAATTCTTGAAGCTGACAATTTTTTCGTTTGAATTTATAAAAACTAAACTTCAAATTAAAACATTCAAAGTGAAACTCTTTTGTCTTTTAAACTCTTAAAATTAAAGCTTAAAAATTTGTCAATTCAAATGCTCAATAATTTATACGTATAAAATGAAAGCTACTAACACTTTTCAATTGAACAATTTTAAATTAAATGCTGCTAAACTGCAAAATAATTTTTTTTTAACGTTCATAAATTGTGCAGTTCAAAATTCGAAAAAATATATATCCACGCTATCATCTTCAATAATCTAAATTAAGGAATAAATCAACACATTTGTAAATTTTCAAAACTATATCATGTTAAGCAATTTTAAGTTAGATGCCTGCATTATCCCTGTTCACCGAGGCTTTATGGCGCGTATGCATACTCTGTGGGACCAGAAACACCCGGAGCTTCAGCACGTTTCGATTCAATCGTTGCGAAATCAACGTGCCTACCTCTGGAAAAATGGATATTTACGCGGAACGCTCCCTCAACCGCTGCTTGATCAAGCTGCAGCCGAAGATAAGGAAGCGACATTAGGACCAGCCGCGGAAAGCAGGTACCTTCTGAGAGATGATAACTATTTCAGGACAAGAAGGAACATTAACATGCAAGTTCCTCCTAAGCCCCAAGATCTGGCTGAAATGGATGCCTCCACTCTAGGGCGCAACTTGAGGGAGAGTGTGAGAATTTGCAATTCGCGCCCTTTCTAATTCGGAAATAGATGTCACCATTGTATCCTTTTCTTTACAACTGCACTACGTTCGTTTATTCAATCTTGTGTGGATCGCGACACGGGTTACTTGCAGTCCATTATTGTAATTGTTTTCACAATAAATCTAGAGCTCGTATTCTACTCAGTTTGTGATTAATCGTCTACCCGCTGCTTTAATCTCTATTAATATTTCACATTCAGGTGTATTTAGTAAAGACAATATAAATGTTTCTTTAATATGGATAAAGAACCATGTATCTCATATTCGTTTTCTTACAGAAATTTTTTATCAAATAATTTGATACAAATTAATCAATATTGATTCTAGGTTAGAAGTAGACTGCACCAATCAATTCTATGTAAAAAAATAATTGTTTTTTTTTCTTTTCAAATGTATAACTGTCAAAGTTGGAGGATTATAAATAAAAGTATTGCTATTATTTCGCAACGATAAAAATCAAATCATTTCAGAATTTATTAAATTGATCTTTTAAATGAGGAACAGTTTCGAAGTTAAACAAAATCGAATTTAACCAATAAAAATTATATAATTTCTAATTAAAAGACTTCAATGTTGAATGATTTTTAATTGAAACCTTTCAAATCAGGAAATTTTATTTTAAATTAGAAGTAATAATTTTAAATGGAAAACGTTCTAATTGGAATAATTTTCAGATGAAAATATTTAAAACTTTAACCAGAATTTTGAAATAAAAGTACAATTCTAATGCATACAATAAGTCTTCACTCATTAAAAGATGTAATCATTTTCACATTCTCTTCATTTATGATTGAGAAAGTATTATAATAGGCCGTAATTTTACGCCTCAGTTTTTGAACGGATGTCCACGTTTTGACACCACTTGAAGCCGAAAATCATGTTTTGGCGACGGCATCTGTCCGTCTGTATGTCTCTCTGTCGATATGTCCGTAAACATGATAGCTCTCGAAAAAATAAACTGATTAAATCGTCGAGCTTTAACACATTTTTTGTTGTATCCTAAAAGAAAGCGCGAGTTCATTAACCAACGACAGATACGTGAAGAAAGTTTAAAAGAATAATTGAAGTTTTTTTAAATATCTACAATTTTTCCCTCAACCCTTTTTTGATAAGACTTGATGTTTTGGTTTTATTTATCGAAAATACCGTGCAAAAAATCCTATAAAATTGCTTGGAAGCATTTTTTGTTAGGATTTGTCATTTCGGTTTTATTTATAGAAAATACTGTAAAAAATAGAAAATTCAAATTTTCGGCAAAAACACGTGAGATACGGAAAAAGTTGTATGGGTGAATTGCAGCTTTTAAAAAGTCCTTCACAAAATTTTGAACCATTTTTTGATAGATTTTGTCATTTTGGTTTAATTAATCGAAAATACTATGAAAAAAATCAAATTTTGAACCAAACAACGCAACATACGGGAAATTTTGAGCTAAACGACGCGAAATACGGTGAAAAGTTTTTGGAGAAATTTCAGCTTTTAAAAATTCCTGCGACATTTCTTTACAACTTTTTTCGACAGAACTCGTCGTTTTTAATTTATTTATCGAAATGGATATGCATATGCAAACATAGAAAATTCCAATATTACGCCAAAAGACGCGATATAAAATAAGTCTAAAAGAAGACTTGTGGGAGTATTTGTTTTATTCGTCAAAAACGCTATGAAAAATTCCTATTTTTAGCATAACAACGCGAGATAGAGAAGGAAGTCCAAATAAAGGATTGTAGCTTTTTATTAAAACTAAGTCATTAAACATTATTCATTTTTTAATTTTACATCATGTTTTATAAAATTAAGTAATTTTAATCTAAATTGCAAATTGACAAATTATCAAGCTGAGGTATATTTATAAACTGTCACATTGATATGATACAAAAATTCGCGAGAAAAAAAAACACGCGAAAAGCGAGCAGAAGACTAATCGTAAGAGTAACTAAGTAAAGTGCTAAGATTAATCTTACAGAAAATCCCGTAATAATAGACAGTTCGTTAATAAGCTTTATAAGAAAAAAAATATTTATTTAAGATCGAAATGAAATCTGCTATCTTATGAATAATTAAATCCATCGAAATCAGAGCATGAAAGAATCCACAAATTAAAACTATATTTACAATACTACTTCCTTTCCGAATCATCAGAGACAATTACATAACAAACGAAAAAAGAGGAGAAAAGGAAAGAGTGTACCAAAACCAACTTCTCACTCTTTTCTTAATTTTTTTCCGTCATCAGGGATTATTTATAAAAAAACCACAGGCATGGATAATAGAACTTATGTTATTAAAGTTGATATAATATCCGAAAGTAAAACCATAAACGTTTATAGAAAAAATTACTCGATCTAAATTCTCCTTTCATTAGTGAAAATTGAATAATCTATCAAATTTCTTTTTCATAACAAAAAACAATTACTAAAATTATCCAAAAAACTAATCTTAATTATTTCACTATTAAATAAAATCCCTTAATATTTTATACCGGTATTGCAATCATATCCATCAAACGCCAATATTTATTAATTTCGTTAAGAACAATAATTTAAGAAAAACGGTCAATAGAAATATAAATAAAAATTAAAAATGTTATGAATGTCAACTGGCTATGTATTAATCCACACAATAGATTACACTATTTTTTCCAATTCACAGAACTAATTGAACAATATATTTCACAAACATTTTTTTTGTTTTAAACGCGATAAATATTGTTTAAAATTACAATAATCGTATTAAGTTAAGAAAGTTTTACTTGAAAATTCATATTATAAACTTAGAAATTGAAAATTGAAAACATTATAGACGTAGTCCACTTTTTTCAATTTTTAAAATTGGTCAAAGTTAACTTCATGTTAACTGTTTTCAAATTTTTATTGCAAAAGAAAGAAAGAGCACACACTCGGAAGATACAAAGTGCAGTTTTCAATGTCACATTATTTTATTTTATAAGTCAAGCATTTTAATACAGACTTCATGTTCTTTCCCCAATTCCCCTCTTTGCCCCTTTTTAAAAGAATTCCTCCTTTTCTCCTGTTTTCAAGAAACTTGCCCTTCTCTTGTTTTTTCACTTAAATGCGAACTGAATTAACAGAACCCAATAAGAAAATCAAAATACTTTTCGTCTAAAGTTCATTATTTTTAATTGAAAAGTCTACTATCATATTTTTGGTTCAGAATTCACCTCTTTTGGTTAGAAATTCTACTATTTCGTTAAAGATTGAACTAGTTTGTTGTAAATTCGATTTTTTTTTATTTTGAAAATTAATTTTTTTTAACTGTAAATTTATCTATTCTATTTTTAGTTGAAATCTGACCGCTTTTAGTTGAAAATTTGACTATTAAATTTGTATTGACAGTTCTACTTTTTTCGTTGAAAATTCAACTAGTTAGTTGAAAGTTGAACTATTTTGTTAAACATTTATTTTATTGCTTAAAGATTTAACTATATTGTTGAAAATAATTCTTTTAACTGAAAATTTAACTATTCATTTTAGGTTGAAAATTTCTCTTTTTTAGTTACGAAATCCATTTGGTTGGAAATTCATATACAAAAAAAAATAATTTTCTTAAGATTTATGGGAAAATTAAAAATGAACTTTTTATTGAGAAATTTATTTTAAGAGAATAATTAAAAAGATTTCAAAACATTTCTAAATTTGAACCGCATCTACAACTTTTTGGTGTTTTGGTGGTGTCATTGTTGTTCCCACGAGCAGCTAGGGAAAGGGTTCGTACCAGGCAACCTCTCAGAGTATGCCGACTTATCCTTGCACGCGACTCTCTACAAGGATGAAGAAAAAACTTTTCCTAGCTGCTCGTGGGAACAGCAATGACACCATCAAAACACTAAAAAGTTGTAGATGCAGTTCAAAACGATCGAACGCCCAGAGCACCTGTCAATGGTTCGGCAAAAAATACAGATCATCATAGAGTTCAGAGTGCTGAAAATAATTTAGACGGAAACACGACGACGAAACGGCAAAACGCCCACATTAAGTGGACGAATCATCTCAAGGATGACTTGTTAGACTGCTACGATGCCAGCATTATCTCTGTTCGTCGAGTCTTTATGGCGCGTATGCATACTCTGTGGTGCCAGAAACACCCAGAGCTTCAGCACGTTTCGATCCAATCTTTGCAAAATCAACGTGCCTACCTCTCGAAAAATGGATATGTACGCGGAGCGCTTCCCCAACTGATGCTCCGCATTTAGGATGTAATATGAGTAAAGGAGTCTCTCCGCAGCAGAAAAAAGCATTTTCTTTGAAAGATTTGGTCTTCCAATCTGTAAGCGTTGAACTAGGTATATGCGACTATCATGCTTGCCGTCCCGGTTCTGCTCTACTCCTTTTGGGGTGGCTGAATGGACGAAGAACGAACTCAAGGCCTTTGATGTAACCACACGTAAGATAATGCATATGCATAAAAGCTTCCATATCAATTTGTCAGTTCCGCGATTATACATTTCACGCCGTTGAGGCGGACCCGGACTTCTGAACTTCAAGTGTCTTCATAACCGAATTGTTTTAAGTACAGCTTATATCGCTGCCAATGGCAGAGATTCTCTCCCAAAAATGGTCAGGAACCACCAGATGATTGGTGAAGGAGCGTTCCTTTGCAAAATTTCACAAACAGCTACTCAACAAGAAAATGCTTGGAAACGTTCACAAAAATGTAGAAAAACAGCCCTTGTCGAAGGAGAAAACTTCGGCTTTTCTCAGCTCATCAGCGCTTGATTCAGGTGCTGAGGTGTTTATTTTCGCATGCCAGGAGGGTGTCATTTCCCCCATAGCATACCGTGACCGCATTTTATGTCAAGAAGTTCCAAGCGATAGGTGCAGAGCGTGTCATACACACGCTGAGTATCTAGAACATATACCATCGGGGCGTCCCACTCACGCAGGAACGACGTTTATATACAGGCATAATGCAGCCCTAAGATTGCTTCATTGATATCTTTGTCGCTCTTACGGTGTTTGCTGCGACCCTGCCCTGCCGAAGGCTCCAAGGGATATAAAGTCAATTGTCCAAAACGAGAAGTGCGAAATTTTCTATAACTACGATTTTCGGACAGCAGTGTCCGTTACACACTCGAGGCCTGACATTGATCTCCAAGACTTTGAGAAACAAAATATATTTGTTATCGAATTCTCGGCTCCTCCCGAATCTAACACCACTGCCAAGGAGAAAGAAAAGGAAGAAAGGTATCGAGACCTCAAAAGGGAGCTGCAAACGACTGTACCCAAAATATTCGGTACAAGTAATTGTCCTTGTGATAGTTTCTTTGGAGGTGCAAAACTAGCACTGGTTCGTCACCTCAAAGCCATACCCGCGTGCCAAAAATATGCCAAGGCACTTGCGAGATGTATGCAGAAAGCTGTCATCCCTGGGTCGCTTCGTGTTTTCAGAACACACGAGGGTTTTGCTGGTTTCGGGACCCTGCAGTTGTTGGTAACCCTTATTTTTCAATTATATATATATTGATGATGATCTTGAGATCCATGCTAAAAAATAAAGAGAAACTGCATCTAGTTCTAGACATTGGCAAAGAGTACACTCAAGAGATTGGAATGGAGTTCGCGTTAGAGAAATGCGCCATGTTTTACTTGAAGGAGGGAAAACTTAATGGCATCCCGGAAGAGCGTGCCACAGAGCCGTATTCATGAAGTGACATCTATGAAGGATACCCTCCTATGCACATACTAACGTCTTATCCGAAGGAATTGTTTTTTCGAACTGTCGGCAAGGAACACTCTGCGATGAACATGCTGGACGATGGATGAGCTTAGATCCCTCGATATCGGGTCCCGAAAGGTTATGCACATGAACAAAAGCATGCACCTTAAATCTTCTGTGCCACGACTTTACAT
>JAABKJ010075445.1:1086017-1165833 GCA_011634705.1 Andricus grossulariae
CTCGATATCGGGTCCCGAAAGGTTATGCACATGAACAAAAGCATGCACCTTAAATCTTCTGTGCCACGACTTTACATCTCACGCCGTCAAGATGGTCGCGGAATACTGTATCTTGAATGTCTTCACAGCAGGATTATTCTGTCTACAGCACATATAGTGGCAAATGGACAAGATCCCCTTCTTAAAATGGTCAGGAAACACGAAGAAGAGGGCAAAGGGGCATTTATGTACAGAGCAGCGGAGGATACTGCTGAAACACTGGGCCTTGACTTCAATATCAGCGGTGAGCAAAATGCATCAAATCTCATCTATCTCGAGTACTCACTCCTAAAGGCCCGGATTAGGAACGCACAGGAAAAAAATTTCCGCGCACAGCTCATCGACAAGAAGATGCACGGAATCTTTTACACAAGTGTGGAGGATCAGTCGATGTCATATGAGCCAACGTTTCATTTCCTTAAATAACCCGGATTGAAGGCAAGCACGGAGGGTTTTATTCTGGCATGTCAAGGAGGTGTCACTTTCACTCTAACATACCGTCGCCACATTTTGAGCCGTAACATTCCCGATGATAGCTGCAGAGCGTGTCATGCATACCCCGAGCATCTAGGACATATACTATCTGGTGGTCCAACTCATGTGCGAACAGTCTACATCCAAGGGTATATTGCGGGACTAAGATTGTTTTATTACCATCTCTGTCACTCTTACGGCATTAGCCCAAATATCGCTCCGCTAAACGCTCCTAGGAAAATAGAGTCAATTGTCGAAACTGAGAAGCGCCGCATGTACTGGAACTTCATGACAATTATTTCTGTTGCTCACTCAAACCCTGACATAGTTCTCCTTGTCTGAGAGAAACAAACCATGTTCGTTATCGACGGCTATGCCCGGAATATTCTGTGAAACTAACCGTCTCGGTCATCAGCGCTCTTGGGGGTTCCAAGGTTTCACTGGTTAGTAGCCTGAAAAGCATCCCTGCATGTCAACAAAATGTTGAGACACGTGCGGGGAAAATGCAGAAGGCGATCGTCCTTGAGTCGCTCCATGTCCACAGGATGCCCGAACTTTTGCCGGATCATCGTATTATGTTCGTCGCAACTGTAACGACCTATATCACGGTCCTTAGACGTGGTTACGGCTGAAATATTACCGCGATTTCCCTGGGAGCGGGTGCAGTTTTTCAGATTATCACACGCTCCCGGCATACTTCTGCGGTTGTCCTTATGACAAACTTTTAGCTATATATAGCCAAATATTTGTAATCCTCTAAAACCCCGTAAAATTTTCATTGAGGCTGACAATTTTTCCATTTAAAGTAATAAGAACTAAACTGTGAATTAAAACACTCAAGATGAGCTTAACAATCCATACGTATGAATTGATATGTTTCAATTCTTTTAAATACGGGAAATCTCCCGGTGTGATATTTTTCTCCCGGCTTTATCCCGGTTTTCTCCCGGGTGAGTGGCCACCCTGATCTGATTTATTTATTAAAAATACAATAATCAAATATTTTTATTTAAAAAAAATTATTTTTGACCTTTAAAGTTTCTAAAATTGTTGTTTGAATTTAAAATAACAATTTAAAAAAATCTCAGCCAGAAATATATATTTTTCAATTATTATTTTAAATTCAAATAATTTTAGAAATTTTAAACATTAAAAATAATTTTTTGTATAAAAATATTGGATCATTGTATTTTTAATAAATAAGTGATATTTATTTTAAAAAATGTAAATGCTTAAATTTGGCAATTTTCTATTTCGGATATTTTATAATCCGGCAATTTTCTGTCGGTAATTTTATTATTCGGAAATTTTCGTATACGGTAATATTATAAACTGTTCGGGAATTTTATTATTTGGGAATTTTATTACTCGAAAATGATATAGTTTGGGAATTTCAATATTCCGGAATTTTCCGATTCGGGAATTTTATTATTCGGAAATTTCTTATTCAGGAATTATCCAATTCTGAAATTTTAGTGTCGGGAATTTTCAGTCGTCCCATCATGGTCTCATGCGATTAGTATCATTGATTGACCCACGGTGTGCGGCCATCTTGCCAGATGACGTCACAGGGTGAAATACCTATGAAGAAAACCTGCAAATGACCACAAGCGCGGGATTTAAGAATCTGGGTTTCTGGGACCTATCTCAAAATTTTTAATTTGTTAATTGTAATCCTTAAAAATAGGACTAAAGTCATTCGAAATGTAAAGATTAAATCTTTTACAAATGTTTATGATTGAAGCCTAAAATTTTGCTTTTAAATTTTGATATTATTACTTATTATATTTTAAACTATCCGACTTTGAACGGGAACGGCGAAACAATAAAAAAATTTTATAATTAATTTCCATGATTTTTAAAATTATTATAAGCATTCAAAATTATATTTTAAAAGAGGTAGAAGAATAATATAATGTTATTGAGTTTTCAGGGAATTAAAAAAAAAAGTTTTTTTCAGTTCAATAAAAAAATATAAAGCCTAGTAGTTTCGGACGAGAAAAAATTTCATGTAATACACAGAAATTTTCAAAAAATCTATTGGTCTTACAAAAAAAATGTTCTGATACAAACTTACTAAAAAGAGTGAAAATTTAAAAGGAAATAAAAAATTCATAATTTTGAATTATTTAAAGAAAAAAAGTTTGAATTATTGTTTTTATCCTTGACAAATTAGTCTAGACTTTAGACTAATTTGTCCAGAAAAGCTTGATTGAAAAACATTTTTGATGCGATTTGAGAATTTAGAAAATAATGGAAGTTAACTAAATTTTATAGAGATTTTTGATAGCCGATTTACAAATTTTTATTTATTTATATTTTATTTAACAACGACGTTCACATTAATTTTTTTTAAATAAATGATTCCATTTCTTTGCAACTACTAACATTTATGTAAAACATCATGAAATCAGTAAATTAATGAAAAGAATGCAGTGAATTGTAGAACAATATAATGTAAATAGTAATCCAGTATAGAGTGAATTTAGAAATTTTTTGAAATTGTTAATGCGTGGGATATAAGGGCAAGCTATCGAATTTTGACGCTGATAACATAAAATATTTATTAAAAAATAGGTTTCAAATGAAGGAAATAGCTCTGACGTCATATAATCCCATTTTTAATGATTAAAAGTTAATTAATTGGTCTCATTTTTGAAAACGCGTTTGTTTCTTATTTCTAAAATGAAAAATGTCTGCATTTTTTCAAAATGAAGAAAGAGGTGAAAGGGCATGTCTGTTTCATAAAAAAAAAATATTTTTTCAAAAATAAAACGAATTTGATAAATGTTAATTATTTCATCAATATTTACCATATAATCTAATGAAAATTTCTGCGCTTTTTAGTAATTAAATAAAAAAATTAAGTTTTCCGAAAAAACACCCCTTCGGTTATTTTCATTTTGAAGTGTTTGTGGAATGACAGACAACCAGATTTAATAAAAAAACAATCGATTAAAAAAATGTTGAACTAATATTTACCATATAATCTTACGAAATTTTTTTAATTTCTCAGTAATTGAATACAAAAATTGAGTTAAACTTGGTCCAGCCGCACCGTGTATAAAATGGTTTAATTTTGGAACATAATTATGATTACCAAAAATAATTGTTCTGAAAAATTGTCCGTATTAAAAATATAAGCAAAAATTTTATTTGTTTGTACATGAGATATATGAATATAAAATCTATTTTATATTATATTATTACTTATAAAAAGTTATAGTCGTACAAAAACATATATAAAATCTAGGTTTTTTAATAAACCTTGGCACTTATATTACTCTCAGTAGAGCACCAAAAGAAATAATAAAAATTATTAACAGAAATAATACGTTGCAAATCTCTGCTCGAAAATTTGGGATTTGCATCAAAATGCAATTCATCAATAAAGTATTTTCTTGAGAGAGAGATGGAGATTCTTAATATAAGAAAAGTCGGAACTCTAAAACACAATACTGACAACATAAAGCAGCATAAGTAGTAACTTAGAATCTAAAAATTTCTTTGCATTATTTGCACTTATAAATGCCCATGACAAACTGAATTTGCCTCTCATATCTAGTTCCAGATTATGAATGACCAAGCACTGCAAAAGGAAAAAAACCGTTATCAAAATTTAGAAACAAATTAAATGATTACAAAAATTAGATATCTGATATATCAGAAAAAATTAAAAGTTGCAATAAATTATAAACGAAGGTATTCAATTCAATATAATACTCACACTTTGTTTTTCATCATAATTAAATTTATTGTCATCGAGTTGCAAATTATTGAAAAATACCGCATTCACAGGATCTCTGGCTCCCATAATTTTTAAATATCCCAGAGTTGTACTATGATCATCCGACAAAGAACCTTTCATTCCAGTACTATCTTTTACAACTGAGCTACTCAAAGTCCCGTTTTTGGCCACGAAATTGACCATTATGTAATTTCCTTTTTCGAGGGAATCTGTTAACATGGGATAATAAGAGTTGATTGCAAGATAAATGTTTACTGCCAATGGAACAGTATTTTGCAGTATTAAAAACAGTGATGAGAAATAACTAGTTTCTTTTTAGTAGTTAATTTTTTTTTTGTAACGATAGCGGTAACAAAGTTACTTTTCTAAATAATTAACGAATTGGTAACTCTTTACAATAGCCTACAAGATTTTCGTATAATGAATTTCTTATAATTTTTTCGCAATTCTAAAAAAATCATTATAGAAAATCAATATAAGAAAATCAGTATAGAAATTAATAATGTTAAAATATTAAAAGAATTGAAGCAAAAAATAGAGAAACTACAAACGAATCATTTATTTAATTACATATGTAACGCATGATTTAAAAATTTTCAAGGTATTTTGATAAATGTTCTAGAATTTCTAAACATTTCAACCGCACTGAAAAATACAACGTCGGACTACAAGATTTTTTTTAAATACATTTTTATGAACTAATAGCTATTACAAATGTAGGTACTCAATTTTTAATTAATTTTAAGTTTCAATATCAGATTAAATATTGAACAGTGTGAGTACATTATTATTATTATATCATTAAGCCGTTTCCCTTTCGGGGTAGGCGTGAATTGCTCGGTTGGAAAGTAGTGATGGACACGGTTGTATTCACCAGACGGTATAAGTGGGGAGCAACGAGTACACTGGAATTGGGAGGACAGCAACTGAAAATCAAAGAACGAGTTAAATATCTGAAAATCATCCTAGATAAGAAACTTTCATGGAACGAACACCTGGAAAACAAGTGCAAAAAGCTAGTAGCAACTGTATATTCCTGTAGAAGAGATGTAGGGAAAAGCTGCGGCTTGAAGCCGGAGACTCATATGTGGATCTAGACAGCGATCTTGCAAACCAGGCTAACCTATGCGGTAGTGTTCTGGTGAAGCAGGGTCGAACTGTCCACTGTGAAGTCTCGACTGGAAAGAGTCAGGGGACTGATTCTAAGAGGCGTCACTGGTGCCTCAAAGTTTGCATCCACAATGGCATTGGACACTAACAGGTTTGGAGCCCCTTCATCTCACCATCAAGGCCGTGGCTGCAAAGGCGGCCTGGAGATTAAATATGGCAAAAGCCAGAATGATCTTGATGGCATGCTCTGGGACCAAAAACCTGCTCGTTGCCTCACTGTCCCGTGATTGCGGAGAAACGACTTAGACTCACGTGCAAAAACTCCATCACTGAGACAGAAATATCGGTCCATAGCGTGGCTGCGGTCCTCGTTGTGTATAAAGGACTTTGGGGTTACTCTTAGGATGACAAGGGGACGCGACGAAATCACCCAAGCGCCAGGAGCTCTTACGGTTTTCACCCAGAAAATAATAATGAATAGCGTCAGTACAGAAAAAAAACAAGAAAGAAAACACAACATAAAAAGAAGGGCACCTTCAAATCCCCTTCTTTTTTCATTCGATATTATTTGTATTTTTTGAAATTCAAATTAAAAAACACACTCAGAAACAAATCTGCTAACCTTTTAGTCTTCATTCAACATTGATGAACAGTTTCTTATTGTGATCAGAAAAAAATATATAAAAAAAGACGGGATGGAAAAGTAAAAGGAATTTGGAGGCTGCCTTTTTTTAGTTTGGCTCTTCAATTTAATTCGCTCTTTCATTTAAATTCAATTTACGACCGTAAATTTCCTAAAAAACTGAATGAAAAAATATTCGAGCAACAATAGATCCTAGGTTATCTCTTCCTAAAGTGAACCAATTGTTTACAAAATCTTGTTAAACGTGTAGTTTCAGAAAATATCTTGCTTTGTTACACAAAAAAATTCATAAATGTATCTGAAACAGTATAATTTGAATAATTTTTGACATATTTACTAGAAAAGTGAGCTCGTTTTAAAAAATAACAATTATCGCAAATTATCGCAAATTATTCAGATTTGTTACAAAAAAATCTCACATTTATGTCATAAACTCTGAGTTAATATGAAAATATTACTTGTTACGTGAATAATATATCTTTACAACGCTGTTTTTTGCATGTTTTTGAAATCTGAAAGACAATTACAAAAAAAATGCTGTTCACACGATTGATAACTGATGACGTGTACGTTCAACTTATATGCCTTACAAGCAAGCATATATTATTTTGGAAAAAATATTACGCATATAATTTAGTTTTTTTGTGGCGTAGAATAACGTGAATTTCAAAATTCCATTCGAAATTTTTATCAGAGATCCGAACAAAAATAAAAAAAATGTTCTGAAGACAATAGATCCTAGGTTATAACTTCCTGAAATAGACCAATTGTTCACAAAATCTTGTTAAACGCGTAGTTACTTGAAATATCTTGCTTTGCTGCACCAAAAATTCATAATTGTACCTAAAACAGTATAATTTAAATAATTTTAAAAATATTTCCTAAAAAAGTGAGCTCGTTTGAAATCAAATATCAATTATAGCGAATTTTAGATTTTTTATGAAAAGGTCATATTTACGACACAGTTTTTCCCATGTTTTCAAAATCTGAAGGATAATCTGAACACAATTAATTCTATCAAGACTACTAATAACTGATAATTGAAAACCTCTTTCCTACAATACTTATTAAAAATATTAATATTTGGTATTTGTTTCTAAGTAAAAAGTTGAAAGAAAAGTTGAATATTTCCGAAAAACTTGCGACTTTCTTGCATTACCATGGGAGAAGATAGTTATAAAGAATAATAATTTTTTTTTCAAAAATTAGATTTGTTGAATTGCATGAGGTATTACCTCCTTTTGGAAGAAAAGTGGGCAAAGAGTTAAATATTAAAAAAAAAAACCGCAACTTTCTAGCATATGTCAAAGAGAATATTATGAAAAAAATTATGAATTGTTTGAACAATTCATTTTAATATCTAGTTATCAGTAAAACATCAAACTTCATGTAATAGAAATAATTTCAAAAAAAAAAAACTGTGGGGTGGGGAGATGATATTTGACATTCAATTTTTGATTTATACTCTATGGCTGACTTTGAGGATGAATTTTGAGTTCCAACTTAATTCACCTAATATTGACGAGTCTGCATAAATGTGAAGAAAATTTTTCTTTTCTAATGGGAAACTGTTAAAATTTCTGAATATCATTTTTACATTCCCATCCTAATGAGAAGGTATTGTTTTTATGTAAAATTTGACTTAGTCGGTTTTTATTAAATCTCCACGTTTTGGGGCCATCTGAGCCAGGAAAAATGATTCTTACAGAGGCTTCTGTCTGCCTGTCCGCCTGTCCGTCCGTCTGTCTGTCTGTAGTAGTAAAAGGCTGTAAGCGCGATAACTTTCGATGAAATGACCAAATTGGATTGAGCTTTAGCTCATCATTTAAGGGCCTGAAATGTAAGGACGAGTTAGTTACCCAGCTATTTTGGATGAAAATTCGAAAAGTTAGGGCATTTAGAAAATTTTTGAGAGCATTTGAACAAAACTTTTATCATAGGGAGGTAGACTTTATTTTTCTGTAAACTTTCATCCTGTCTCGTATAATTTCTAGTAATTCATTGTAGCCATTTCTATTTTTCTGATTATCGGTGAGTAAGGAGGAATTCAATTTTTGAAGAAAGATGAAACTAATAAAATTGTTCAAAAATTTAAGAAAACACATTAAGTGTATAAATGAGTCTGTTCTTATCGCTATAGAGCAATGATTTGTAATTATATTGCTATATTGGTGTCGACACCTGTTTTTAGGTTTTATGATATGGCCTTCTTATTGTTGAAATAAAAAAGAAAATGTTACGCCATCGCGCGATACATGCGCGTATTGTTTCTCAATTTAAGAAGAATAATAATTTTAGATACAAAATACAAATTTCAAATAACTATTTCTTAGTAATAATGACAAAACAGGTATTGTTTCATCCACAAAATACTAAATATTTTTCGAAAGAGATAACATTTCTACGGAAAGTTTACTTTTCTAACCTAAAATGATGATTTTTCAATTCAGAAAAATTCTTAATTTTGAATCGAAAAGATTGAAATTCAACCAAAAGGACGAATTTTTAACAAAATAGTCGAATCCTCAGCCAAAAAGGATTTTAATTTTAAACCGAACATTTTAAATTTAAATAATAAATTTACAAACCAAAGAGACTAATTTTAAACCAAATTGTTGATTTCGAACCCGAAAGAGATTTTTCAGTCCAGAATAGAAAGAAATTTCAGGCAAATGAAAATTTGAAGAAAAACAAAATAAATACTATAAAAGAAAAATTTTGAATGACTATTCAGTTGTTCAGTAGAGGGGACTTTCCGCAAGCCCTATCTTATGTCTGTGATATCCGAGGTTCCCATGTCCTATAAACATTTCTGTTAGGAAATAAATTTTCAACAAAAATTGATTTTCCAAAAATAGTCAAATTTTCATTCAATTATGAATTTTCTACAAAACAGTCGAATTTTCAACGAAGAAAATTATTTTTTTACCAAAAAAATTAATTTTTCACCAAAAAACACGAATTTTCATTAAAAAAAATGAACTTTGAAACAATAGTTGTATTTTCAACCAAAAAAGATTAATTTTTCATCAAAAATCAAAAATTTAAATTTCAAGTTTAAAAAATTAATTTAAAAAAATTGATTTTCAAAAAATAATGAAATTGTCCACGACAAATTACATGAACTTTCAAACAAATAGTTGAATTTTCAATTAAAAAAGATTGATTTTTAAAAACAAAACACAGATTTAAAAAAAATAATCAAGTTTTCAACCAAAGAGATGAATTTTCTACAAAACAGTTGAATTTTCAACCCGAAAGTACTAATAGTCTGCAAAAAAGTTTAATTTTCAACCCCTAGAGTGGAATTTGCAAATAAAATTGTAGCCAAAAAAGGGGAATTTTTACATTTCAAGTTTAAAAAATAAATTTTCAACAAAAATTGATTTTCCAAAAATAGTCAAATTTTCATTCAATTATGAATTTTCTACAAAACAGTTGAATTTTCACCCAACAAGGATGGCTTTTCTAACAAAATTGTTGAATTTTAAGCCAAATAATAAATTATGCTACTAAAAATATAATTTAACAATAAAGGAAGAAATAAGGAAAATAGGAAACTAAGTAGAGAAAACGTAATGAAAAATCAGGGATCCACATTAGGGAAATCAGTCAGATCAGGAAGAAAATTCTGAGTGTAGAATAAAGCAGAGTAAATAATAATAAATTGAAAAAGTCACCTTGTTGAGTCCGCAGGATTTTTCCGGTGTGAAATTGAAAATTCCATGCTTATAATTTTCCAAAACACCCGATCCCAAAAGTCGCGATATGACTGAGGATGAGTTGTCCCTCAAGGTCAACACCGGACGGTTGAGATGGGGCCTCTCAGTCACTTTTCACCGGCATTTCTCGAGAAAAATTCAACTTCGACTGAGGCAGGGAATCGAGGAAATTGGGAAAATTGGCAAGGAGCCTCTGGAAAAGGGGTCTTACCCCCACTCTCGCAAATCTGGCCCAATCTGGCCCAAGCGGCTGGAGGGGGTAAACGCGGGAAAGGAATGAGGAGAGGAAGAGGAAGAGAGAGAAGAAGAATTTCTGAAGAGATCATTAGGAAAACCCAAGTTAGCATTCTGACTCTATTTACCTGTCTCTGAGGGTACGATAAATATTTTTCTGCTTCAAGAATTTCTTCAGATTTTATTATTCTCACCATTTCTAAATTAGCCATTTACCTGAAATAGGCTTCATGTTTACAGAAATTTCCGTTTAAAATTCACTGGCAAAGGAAAAAATTAATAAAAGAATATGGTGCCCCGAAAATTCGTTTTCAAAATTCCCTGATTTTTCCCGCACTAATTTTCCACTTTTTTTAAATATGAAAAATCCAGTAACTTTTTTAAAAATAGAATCTTTTATAAATGGAATAAAGGAATTTTTGAAAGTTTTTAATTTACTGTTCTCAGGGAAAAAAGTGACCAAAAATGACTAATTTCTAATTAATTTGTAACTAATGTGCCTAAGGTTCTTTTAAATTTCAAAGAATTTTAGTTAATTAAGAAAATGACCCTCAAAACTTTCAAATCCTTGCAAGAATTTGAAATCCCTAATTTTTTTAATCTTTTGAAAATTTGTCGGAATTTTTCAATTGGCCCTAAAATCTTTTGAAATCCCATGAAAAATTTTAATCTCTTAAAAAATCCTTGGAATTTTTTTAAATGCACTAAAATCTTTAAAATCACTTCAAATTATTGAAATATATCCTAAGATATATTAAATCCTTTAAAATCTTTGGAATTTTTCTTTAAACCCCAAAAATCCTTGAAATTTTTTCAAATACCCTAATTTTTTAAAAATAATTCGGAGTAACTTCAAATGATTGAAATCTAGTAATAAAAATACCCTAAGATATTTTAATCAGTTCGAATTCCTTGATTTTTTTGAAGATTGTGAAAAATCGTAAGAATTTTTTAATTGGACCTAAAATCTTTTTAAATCCGGTGAAAATTTTTAAATCTTTTAAAAATTCCTTGGCATTTTTTTAAATGCCCTAAAATCTTTAAAATCCTTTGAAATTGCTTCAAATTTTTGAAATATATTAAATATTTTCTGAGCTATTTTAAATCTTTCAAAATCTTTTGAAATTTTTTTAAAACCCCGAAAATCATTAAAATCCTTGGAAATTCCTTGACATTTTTTCAAATAGTCTAAATTTCTTTTCATTCTTTGAAATAACTTTGAATGATTAAAATCTATTAAAAATACCCTATGATATTTAAAATTTAGTTTAAATACCTTAACATTTTTTAATTTGCCCTAAAATCTTTGAAATCCTTTGAAATTAATTCAAATTATTGAAATATATGAAATACATCCTAATAATATATTTTAAAATCTTTTCAAATTTTGTTAAACCCCGAAAATCATTAAAATCCATGAAATTTTTTTAAATGCTCTAACATTTAAAAAAAATCTGAAATAATTTAAATGATTAAAATCTATTACAAAATACCCTAAGATATTTGAAATCAGTTTCAATCCCTTGAGATTTTTTTAAGGTGTTTGAAAATTCGTTGGAATTTTAAAATTGGCCTTAAAATTTTCTGTAATCCTGCGAAAAATTTTTAATCTCTTGAAAATACCTTAGATTTTTTTTGAAATACCCTAAAATCTTTAAAATCCTTTGAAATCACTTTAAATTATGAAACCATATAATTAATATATCTTGAAATATATTAAATCCTTTAAAATCGTTTGTAATTTTTTTTAAATCCCGAAAATCATTCAAATCCTTGAAAATTCCTTGAAATTTTTTCAAATACTCTAAAATTAGAAAAAAAATTTGGAATGATTCAAATGTTCGAAATCTATTAAAAATACCCTAAAATCATTAAAATCTATGAAATCACTTAAAATTATTGAAATAAATTAAATACAACTTATGGTATTTGAAATCCTTCCAAATCCTTTAAAATTTTTTTTTAAACCTCGAAAATCATTAAAATCCTGGAAAATTCCTTGAAATTTTTTCAAATACCCAAAATTTTTTTAAATTCTGTGGAATAACTTCAAATCATTGTAAACTAATAAAAATACCCTAAAATATTTTAAATTAGTTCAAATTCCTTGAAATTTTTTAAGATTTTAAAAATTCGTTGAAGTTTTAAAATTGGCCCTGAAATTTTTTTAAATCCCATGACAAATGTCAATTTCGTAAAAATTCCTTGAAATTTTTTTAAATACCCTAAAATTTATAAAATCCTTTGAAATCACTTCAAATTATTGAATTAAATAATTAATATATCCTAAGATATTTTAAATCCTTTAAAATCTTTAGTAATTTTCTTTAAACCCCGAAAATCATTAAAATCCTTGAAAATTCCTTGAAATTTTTTCAAATACCCAAAATTTTTTTTAATTTTGTGGAATAACTTCAAATGATTGCAAACTAATAAAAATATCCTAAGATATTCAAAATCAGTTTCAATCTCTTGACATTTTTTTAAGGTTTTTTAAAATTCTTTGGAATTTTCAAATTTTCTCTAAAATCTTTTGGAATCCCTTTAATATTTTTCATTCTCTTGACAATTCGTTGGAATTTACCAGGAATTTCAAGAAAACTTTTTTATTCTCTCGAAATCTTCAAAATTCTCAAGGCAAAATGTCCGGCAAAATTCTCTCCATTATTCTCGTTCTTCAAAAAAAAATCTTGATAAAATCTCAGTCTAAAGGCCTTATAACTTCATTCTAAAGCAAAAAAAAATTAAAAAGTCCGTTTTTATAATGTAAAAAGCACAAATTTTCACATTTTTGACACGTTCCCCATGCATTTGATTAATTTCCGGCCTAAAAGTACAGCCAGCGCCACCCTTGGCCGTACTCAACATTTACGTCACTTTCATTTCAGAGTGTCACGGGGCTGCTTTCAACAATCTTTAAACAAATACGCCTGGGGCAGGCAACCAGAAATACAGAAGTGCATGACATTTTGATGAATTAATTTTATTTTATATGATTTAAATAGTGTTTGAATTGAAAAAGAAAGGCAGAAATTAATAAATAATACTATAAGTGAATGATCTGGATATAGTTAATTGAAATTTTCTTTGTGGCAAGAATAAATAAAAAGTAGATTTCATTGTTACCGGTTTTGAACTCTAGCGGCGTGGTCTGTAATTACATTATTTCCATTGTTTTGTCGGTTTTGTCACTTGTCATCTACTGTGCGACTCCAAAAGCAACAGTAATCTTGCTTTTGTTTTTAATTAATTAAAAGCGAATTACGCTCAAAATGGATACACCAACGAGTAAATCGGAATCTACTGCTACTCCAAAACAAGCGATGGTCTACATTTGCGGTGGTAAGTTTTTTGTTGCATATTTAACTAATCTAACCTCACTTTTTTGTTTTCGCATTTTTCACATATGGATCTGAGTTTATATGATTAATTCTAACGACTCCTGATTATTAATTTTCAATTCAAGATAAGTTGAGAAATTTATCAGACACGTAAAATATTGAGAAGTAGAATTGCCAAATTAATGCGTCACTCAATTCGTCGAACGTGTTCATAACCTCAAAATTCCAAATGATTTTGTGGGATGTTTCGTTTGCATGCTTTTTACGTGTATATTTATTTTTCTTTGTTATAAGAGCCATAGTTTAAGGTTTAATATCTTTTTAGCCATCTCCTGAAATTTTTCGATTTTTATTTGTGTTTTACAAATTTTCAAAAAGATCCCATGGTGTGTGAAAATGTGGAAATCAGGGAAAATTCAAGGGATTTTATTGGTCGCGAAAAGTCCGAGATTAGGAAGAAAAACTTGCCAAAGTCAGAGAATCTCCTAAAAAGGCAATTTAAATAACCATCCAGGATAGTGGATTAAAAATTTTAATTTAAAATTGCTTTATTCCGTTTATTAAAGTTTATGTGTTAAAAATTTTGTTTCATCATTAAGTTTCTGATCTTTGAATATTAATGGCCAGAAAAAATTAGGGAATTTTGAAAATAAAGTTTTGCGATCACCTTGATATAATATTTTTGATAGTAATGTTTTGCATTTTATTTCTATTTGTATTTTTTTTTGCAGTTGCTTTTTCCTGATGAATATATTTTTAGTTGCAAATTTTATTATTTGCTCGAAAATTCAAGTATTTTGTTAAAAATTCTTCCTTTTTGGTTGAAAATTTCTATTTTTTGGTCGAAAATTCAACTGTTTGGTTGAACATTCGTCTATTTGAACAGAAATTTCATATTTTGGTGTTGAACATTGAACAGAAATCTTTTTGAGTTGAAAACTCAATTATTTGTTTAAAAATTCATGTTTTCGGTTTAAAAATTCATCTGTTTTAGTAGAAATTTGATGTTGATTTGGATAAAAATGCAACTGTTTGGTTGAAAATTCGAATATTTTTTAAAAAGTATTCCTTTTTGTTTGAAAATTCCTATATTGGTTTTGGAAATTCAACTGAAATCTTTCGTGGTTGAAGATTATTAAAAAAGATTAATTCATCTCATTTAGTAGAAATTTGATCTTTTGGTTTGAAGTTTACTCTTATTTGGTTGAAAATTAACTTTTTGTTGAAAATTCGTCATTTTTGTTTTAAAGTTCATAATTTTAATTGCGAATTTGACTATTTTGCTGAAAATTCGTCCTTTTTTATTTTAAATTAATTTCTTTACTCAAAATGTAACTTTATTATTTGTAGTTTAAAATTGATCTTTTTTAGTTGAAAATTCAACTATTTGTTTAAACATTCATCTATTTTGTTGAAAATTCATCTTTTATTAGAAAAATGATCTTGGTTGTATTATTTTTTTTTTATTCAACTATTTTGTTGAAAATTTAACTATTTGGTTGAAAATGAAACTGTTTTTGTTTGAAGTTTAATCATTTATGATCTAAAATTCGACCAGTTGGTTGAAAATTTAATTAATTTCTTGAAAATCGAAGTATTTTGTTAAAAAGTAAATATTTTTTGGTCGAAAATTCAACTGTTTGGTTAAACTTTCGTCTATTTGAACAGAAATTTCATATTTTGGTGTTGAACATTGAACAGAAATCTTTCTGAGTTGAAAACTTAATTATTTGTTTAAAAAATCCTGTTTTTCGTTTAAAAATTCATCTGGTTTAGTAGAAATTTGATCTTGTTTGGATAAAAATGCAACTGTTTGGTTAAAAATTAATTTTCTTTACTTATAGATTGAACTATTTGGTTGAAAATTCGTCTTTTTTGGTTCAGGTTCGTTTTTTCATCTTGAAAATTCATCTCGTTGGTTGAAAGTTAAACTATTTTGTTGAAAATTTAGATTTTTTCAGGTTAAAATTATTTTAAATAAAAATGTAACTTTTACATTTTTGGTTGAAAATTGATCCTTTTTAGTTGATTTTTTTTTGTAGAAAACTAATCTTCTTGTTTTGAAATTTATGTTTTTTTTAGATTTAATCTTTTTTGGTATAAATTTCATTTTTTCTGTTTAAAATTCAACTATTTGGTTGAGAAAGGAACTGTTTGTGTTAGAAGTTTGATCTTTTTTGTTTGAAAATTCGACCATTTGGTTAAAAATTTATCTTTTTATGTAGAAAAATCAAATATTTGTTTAAAAATTCAACTATTTTGTTAAAAATGTAATTATTTTGTTGTAACTTGAACTATTTTGTTTAAAAGCCATCTTTTTTTATTTGGCCTGAAATTGTTTCTTTTTTTTTATAAAAGATTCTATGTTGGTCTTTGAATATTGATGGTCAGGGAAAAGTCAGGGAATTTGGGAAATTGAAAATGGTTTTCACCTCACGTTTTTTTTTCTAATCTCATTTCTGTGGTACTACACAATAATTTTAAGATCAAAAAGAAAAAATCCTTAGGGGATATTTTTGAATAAACTTGATTACAAGAGAACATTTCATTTTCAGACTTCAAGCCAGAAAAGCTCCACTTTGAAGACTTCAGAGTTATTTCCATGAAAATATACGTAATAAACTCAACAAAAAAATCAATTTGATTCCAAAATTCCTCTAGGGATTGTTTTCTTTTTGGTTTCAAAATCATCGTAGGGTATCACAGAAATTTGAAAAATTTCACGATGTTGGATCTTGTTTAATTTTTTATGCTTCCAATTATAATATTGTTAATTTTTATCCTCCGAGGGTGGCGCTGGCTGTACTTTTAGGCCGAAAATCATTCCAATGCATGGGGAAAGTGTCAAAAATGTGAAATTTTGTGCTTCTTATATTATAAAAACGGACTTTAACATTTTTTTCTATAGAATTAAGTTCTAAGGCTTTTAGACTAAAATTTTATAAAGTTTCTTTTCCACCAAAAAGATCTTCCAAAAAAAAAAATGAATTTAAAGAAAAACATGTATTTTCAACAAAATACAAGAATTTTCCACAAAATTGTTGAATTTTGAAGCCAAAAACATGAATCTATGAAACACTCGAATTTTCCAACACAAAATATGATTTTTCAACAAAAAAGTTAATTTTCTAAGAAATAGTTAATATATCTAAAAAGTAATTTAATTTTTAACCAAACACTTGAATTTATTACTAAAATAGTTGAATTTTCAACCAAAAATATCAATTTTCCGCCAAAAAGATCATTGTTTTACAAAAAAGATATATATTTGTTAAAATACATGAATTTTTAATAAGAGAGCTAATTTGCAATTAATAAGACTAATTTTCTTCTAAAAAAGATGAATTTTCGACAAAAATACATGGATTTTTAACCAAATATTTCAATTTTCAATGAAAAAAAATTAATTTTACACCAAGCAGATTAATGTTTTGCCAAAAAGATGAATTTCCAAGAAAATACATGAATTTTCAACAAAAAAGTTTATTTATAACCAATAAGATTAATTTTCTACCAAGAAAGGTTGATTTTCAAACAAATACATTACGCTTTAATAAAATAGTTTAATTTTCAACAAAATACATTAATTTTTAATAAGAAATTTGATTTTCTACACATAAAACTGATTTTCTACACAAAAAAAAAGAATTTTTATCAAAATACATGAATTTTCAACCAAATAGTTAAATTTTCAACCAAAAAAGATGAATTTTCCACCAAGAAGATTAATATTCTACCAAAAAAGATGAATTTCCATGAAAATAAATTAATTTTTATCATAAAAGTTAATTTTCAACCAATAAGATTAATTTTGTACCAAAAAAAGATTGATTTTTAACCAAATACAAAGTTTTAATGAAATATTTAAATTTTTAACCAAAAGAATTAATTTTCCGCCAAAGAGATTAATGTTTCACCAAAAAAGATGAATTAAAAAAAAATACATGAATTTTCAACAGAAGATGAATTTTCCACCAAAAAGATTAATATTCCAACAAAAAAAGATGAATTTTCGAAACAAAAAAAAAATACATGAATTTAAAACCAAATTTTTGAATTTTGAAATCGAAAAGATGAAATATCTATATAACAGTTGAATTTTCAACCCAAAAATATGATTTTTCAATCAAAAAGTTATTTTTCTACGAAATAGTTCAATTTTAAATTAATTAGTTTAATTTTTTAACTAAAAATATAAATTTTTAACAAAAAAGTTAATTTACAACCAAATAGTTGAATTTCGAATCTTTCCATCCAAAAAGGCGAATCTTAAAAAAAATGAATTTTTAAGAAAGTAGTTCAACTTTAAACTAAGCAGTTGATTTTTCAACCAAAAATATTACTTTTTACCCAAATGTTAATTTTCAACCAAGTAGTTCAATTTAATCCAAATTGTTGAATTTTCAAGCCAAAAAGACGAACTTCCAACTAAATAGTTGAATTTTCAGCAATTGTACGAAATTTTTTTTTTTAAATCTAACGATTTTTCACTAAAAAAATACTAATATTCGGTGTAATGCGCCAACATAACCTAAAATTGTTAAACTATTCTATATATTGTTCAAACTATAATGATTTTTGTTCAACAATACCCATTTTTATTGTACACCTGTAACGTAAACTAAAATTGTTACAAAATTCTTAATTTTCTTTGAAATTGAATGACTTTTGTATCAAATAATCGATTTCTGGTGAAAAACAATAACATAACCTTAAATTGTTCGAAAATTGTAAATCTTCTTTGAATTGTATATTGATATTTTCGATGAAAACGACTAGCTTAACCTACAATTGCACAAAAAAATACTTATTTTTAATCTAATGATTTTTTACCAAAGAAAACTGATCTTCGGTGTGAACAACATAACCTAAAATTGCTAAAATATTATACATCTTTTTTTCAAATTATAATGATTTTTGTTCAAAAATACAAATTTTTATTGTAAACCAGCAACGTTACCTAAAATTGTTGAAAAAATCTTGATCTTCTTTGAAATTTAATGATTTTTGTTTAAAATGACCGATTTCTGGTGAAAAACATTAACATAACCTTAAATTGTTCCAAAATTTTTAATCTTCTTCGAAATCGATATTGATATTTTTCGTGAAAACCTCAATCTCAATCTACAATTGTACAAAAACATTAAATTTTTTTTGAATCTAATAATTTTGTATTGAAAAATACTAATCTTCGATGTAAAATGCCAACATAACCTAAAATTACAAAATTCCGAATCTTTTTAAACTCTAATATTTTTTTAATAGTATATAATTGTAATAATATGAGTATGATTAACAATTTTCTGTAATAATAAAATTTCTAAAACCTTGTCCTTTTATAAAGTTTCATAAATCAAAGAACATCGTTATTTAATTTTGCATATAAAAAGTACCATTTTTATACATTTAATTATACTTGGAAAAATTTAGATACCTGAAAACCCCCTGAAATTTATAGGAAATTTTTTTCAGAATTAAAAATATATAGTTAATTTATATAAGAAATTAATATGCTAAAGTGAGTAATCTTCGGTAGAATTTCAAATTTAGATTATGCGATTCGAGAAATAAAAAAAAAATTAATTTCACTAATGTTTTCGTCAATTTCTCTATTAACTAATGAAATTCACTATTTTTTTCAAAATTATATTTATTATAACTGATTCGAAATTTCTATTATTCACATTTTCAGTTACATTTTCAGTTAAAAAATAATGATTTTCTGCAAAAAAATTCTTTTTAATAATTTCAACAAAATAGTTAAAGTTTCAACTGGAATAGATAAATTTTCAGTAAAAAAATTAATTTTCAGCCAAACAAATTAATTTTTAACAAAAGAGTTTAACTTTCAAGGAAGTAATTAAATTTTCATCAAAAAATTTTTTTTTTTTTTTAACAAACCAGCTCAATTTTACCAAAAGAGACAACTTTTCAACATGTGTTGAATTTCCAATTAAAACAGATTTTTCAGTCAAAAGTGAGAAAAAATTGCAAACAAACTGTCGAATTTTTATGCAAAAAGATTAGTTTTCTACTAAAAAGAACGAATTTTCAAGAAAGTACATGACTTTTGAACCAGATACTTGAATTTTCAACTAAAAACGATCAATCCTCAACAAAAAATAGAATAGTTAAATTTGCAGCTAAAAAAAAAATTAATTTCAAACAAACAAACCAAATTTTTAACAAAATAGTTCAATACAATCAAGCTTGTTAAATTGTCCAGGTGAACTTAAATTAATTAATTTATGCTTAACAATGCTCTAAATGGAAGAATGAATCAACAAATTTGTAAAATTTCAAAATTACATAGTTTCAAGCAATTTTAAGTTAAAAACCTTAAAAATTGAGAGACTAAATTTTTTTATAAATTAAACACTTTTGTAAAGTAGAAGTTAAATTATTTTTATTTTAAATCGTTACAAGTTAATAATTGTTCAATTGTTATTCATATATCAAAATTCTTTTCTATCTTTTCTAAATTAATAATTGTTCCATTGTTATTTATTCATCAAAATTTGTTTTTCTTTATAAATCTTTTTAAATATTCTGTTAAAATTAATTATTCAAAATAATAAAATCGTTTTTAATTTTCTAAGGAATCTTAAGTATTGTTTTTATTATCTTAAATCCTTTCAAAATCTTTTTAAGTTTTAAATTAAGTTTGAATCTATATATATATATATATACATATTGTTAATTAAATTAATATTATTTAATAAAATTATATTTAAAATATTAATTTTATCATAAATTTTCAACAAAATAATTACAATAATGAAATGGAATATTTATTAAAATTCCTTGAGAACTTTTAAATCCCTCAAAATCATTGAAAATTTATAAATCTTCCCAAAATGAAAATACTTTGGAATTTTTTTAAATACCTTGAAATATTTCAAATATTTTCAAATCTTCTCAAATATTTTGAAATCCCTTGAAACTTTTCAAATCTCTTGAAAATTTCCTGAAAGTATTGAAATTACCCTAAGATTTTTTAAATAATTTGGAACACCTTTAAATTATTGAAATCAATTAAGATTACCCGGTATTCTTTTTAAATAACCAAAAATATTTCCAATCCTTTAAAATATTTTTTAAATTCCTTGAAATTTTTTAAATTCCTTGAAATTTTTTAAATCTCTGGAAAATGCCTTGGTATCTTTTAAAATACCCTGAGAAATTTTTTTAGCCCTTTGGAATATGTTAAAATTGATTATTTAAAATCTCTTGAACATTCTTAAGCCTTTGAAAATGTCTTGAAATTTCAAAAATATCCTTAAATCTTATTGGGCCTTTCGAATTCCTTGATATTATTGAAATCTATTAAAAATTCTTTCTAATTTTTTGAAATCCCTATAAATTTTATAAATATTTTGAAAACGTCTTGGAATAATTTAAAATGCCCCTAACTTTTGAAATTTTTTTCAAAATCCCGGACTTTTGTCTGAGCAAAAAATTTTCCTGACTTTTCCCTAATTTTCGGGGTTTCCCTGACCTGCGGCCACCCTGTCTAATTAATTAATTTTTGTTTAATTGTGATAAGGAACTTTTTATCACAAGTACATTGTTCAAGAATCACAAGTACATTGTTCAAAAATCACAAGTACATTGTTCAAATATCACTAATTCTTTATAATCTGTATACTGATTTTCCACCTTTTTATAATTTTGAACATTGTAAATATAGGTTATATCCAGTACTATCAATTTTTTCAACAATATTTTATAGAATTTTAGAATTCACCTTAATGACTTTAAATTTTGTTCTGCCACAATTTTTTTTTTTAATAAATTATATTTTAGAACTAACAGTTAGGTTTTTAAATCTAATACTTTTCAAAATCGATATTATATTTTATATTCATAAATTTTAACGAAGCGCAATCTTAAATATTTATCCTGGAATTTCTCTAACTTAGTCATTATAATCAGATTCTTCAGACTCAGAACTAGAAGTCACATCCTCCTCCATGCAGCCACCTTCTTCGATACTGATTTCTTCCATGGGAATCCTATAAAAAATAACAGATTTAAATTAATTATTAAATAATATAATAATATAATAATATAATAATTATTATTATTTTTTAATTAATATAACGTTAATATTTCATAAAGAATTTTTAAGCCACTGGCATTATGAGCATCCACATATTATATACAGCAATTTAGTAGCAGCATTCTTAACCAAATAGTTGAATTTCCAAATCAAGAAGATGCATTTTTTGGAAGATAGTTAGATTTTCAAGCCGAAAAGTGGAATTTTTGATTAAAAAGTTTATTTTCAATGAAGAGAGATGAATTTTCAAACAAGAGAGATGACTTTTCTACCATAAAAGATGAATTGTCAATCCAAAGGGACGAATTTTCAACCAAATAGTTGAATTTTCTACAAAAATAATAGAATTTATAAAAAAAAAGTTCAACAAAACAGTTTCAATTTTTAAGCCAAATGGTTGAATGTCTAACTAAAACCCATACATTTTTAACCAAACCTGAAATAGTAAAGTTTGCAGATGAATAAATTGAATTTTAACAACAACAAAAAATATTTTCCAGTAATAAGTAAAATTTTCAACAAAAACGATGAATCTTTAACTTAAAAAATGAATTCTTAACAAAGTAGTTCAACTTTTAACCAAGTAGTTGAATTTTTAATCAAGATGATTAACTTTTTATTAGAAAAAGGCGAATATAAATTTTCAACGATTAATAGAATAGTTAAATTTTCAGTTAAAAAAATTAATTTTCAACGAAAAAAACCGCATTTCCATCCAAATAATTTAATTTTTCAACCAAATAATACAACATGATACATCTATTTTCAATCACATTATTGAATTTTCAACTAAAAACGATCAATTTTCCACAGAAAATAGAATAATTAGATCTTCAGTTACAAAAATTAATTGAAAATAAAAAGAATTTTCAAAAAAACAGTTGAATTTTCAACCAGAGGTATGAATCTTCGTATTAAAAAATTAATTTTTTATGAAGAAGTTTAACTTTCAACCAAGTAATTGAATTTTAATCAAGAAGATTAATTTTCTACCAAAAAAGACAAACTCACAATAAAATACATACATTTTCAACAAAATTGTTCAATTTTCATCCAAAAATAGAATAATAAAATTTACAGTTAAAAGAATGGATTTAAGAAAAACTAACTTTAAACAAAATATTTGGATTTTCAACCAGAAAGATGGATCTTCTAATAATAAAACAAAATTTTAACAATGAATTTCAACGTTTAAGAAAGAGATTGAATTTTCAATCAAGATGATTAATTTTCTACCAAAAGACGAATTTAAAAAAAAAGTACATAAATTTTCAACCGAAGAGTTGAATCTTAAACTAAAAAAGATAAGTTTTCAACCAAAAATGGAACAGTTAAATTTGCAGTTAAAAAAAAATTATTTTTCATAATAACAAAAACGACTTATCAACCAGTTTAATTCAATGAAAAAAATAATTTTTAACAAAATAGTGGAATCTTCCACCAAAAAGATGAATTTTCAACAAACAAGATTAATTTTCTAACCAAATGAACGATTTTTCAACAAAAAAGTGAACTTTACAATATAAAAAATCAAATGTTTTGAGAAACAGTCTTTTAAACCAGAAAAAAATAATTTTTAATAAGAAAGTTGATTTTCATTCAGAAAAGATGAATTTTTAACGAAATACTTGAATTTTCGACTAAAAAGGATAAATTTTCAACAAAAAATGGAATCGATAAATTTTCAGTTTAAAAATCTCATTTTCAATAAAAAATTTTTTTTAACAAAATAGTTTAATTCTTAACGAAAATCATAAATTTTCAACAAAGAAGATTAATTTTCTACCCAAATAGACGAATTTTTAACAAAATACATAAATTTTGTACCAAGTAGTTAATTTGAAACTTATGAAGAAAAATTTGCAACAAAAATGGAATAGCTACATTTTCAGATAAAAACATTTATTTTTAACGAAAAAAAAAACATTTTTCCAGCAGAATAGTTTAACTTTCAAATAAATAGTTTAAGAAGATTAATTAACAAAAAAAAGAAGACGAATTTTCCAAGACTTTAGATTCGTTATCAGAGACCCGAAAACCCCCCAGATTCCAAGTTTCATGAAAATCCATTACTTTTTTAAAAACTCGTCCGCCATATTGGATCCGTCATTTTGAATTTTTTAAATCTGACTTCAGATTCGTGATCAGAGACCCCAAAAAGCCTCAGATGCCAAGTGTAATGAAAATCCATTATTTTCGTGAAAACTCGTCCGCCATATTGGATTTTCCACTCATTATTTTCAAAATCTGACTTCAGATTCGTGATCAGAGACCCCAAAAACCCCCAGATGCCAAGTGTAATGAAAATCCATTATTTTCGTGAAAGGCAAACGAATTTTCTGTAAAACCGTTGAATTTTTAATAGAAAAATATGAATTTTCAACCAAATGTGATCATTTTTAATAAAAAAGGATGCAAATTATACAAAAAAAGAATAATTTTCTACCTAAAACAGAATTTTCAACAAAATACGTGAATTTACCACCAAATTGTTGAATTTTTAACTAAAAAAACATCAATTTTCCACACAAAATGAGATAATTAATTTTTCACTTTAAATAATAATTATTAAAAAAACTATTTTTCAACAAAATAGTACATTCTTAACAAGAAGGTGAATTTTCATAAGCGTTAAATTTATCGTAAAAAAAGGTGAATCCTCAACAAAAAATAAACTAGTTGATATTTCAACCTAAAAAAAACATTTAATTTAAATAAAAAATAGTTCAATTGAACCAAGAAAGATTCATTTTTATATCTTATATTTTATATATTATATTTTATATTTTATATTTTTTTTATATTTTATGTTTTGAATTTTTTTCTATATTTTATATTTTATATTTTATATTTTTTATATATATATATTTTTTTGAAATTAATTTTTCGGTTGAAATTTCAACTGTCCCATTTTTTTTACAAAATTCATATTTTTTAGTTGAAAAGTCAAATAATTGATCGAATGTTTAGCTATTTTATCAAACATTAATTTTTCTGTTGAAGAATCATTATTTTGTACTAAAAATATATTTTTTTATTAATTTATCTTTTTTTAAACTACTCTATTAAAAATTAATCTTTTTGGTTGAATATTCATCCCTTCAGTTGAAAATGTGACTGTTTTATGAAAACTTTATTTTTTTTTAGGTTGAAAATTAAATTTTTCAACTGAAAATTGAACTATTCCAATTTTGGTATACAATTGATCTTTTGTATTTGAAAATTCGTCTTTTTATTCTAAAACTTCATCTTAGCAGTTGCAAATTTAAATATTTTGTAAATAATTCCATCTCTTGTTGGTTAAAAATTATTCTTTGTTGAAAATTTATCTGTCTTATTACAAAATGTTGACTAATTTTTTTTCAAAAATTAATATCCTTGGTTTTGGTTTGTAACTATTTAAGTTTTGGTAGAAAAACTTCAATAAACATTTTTCTTTTTTTTGCTAAAGTTTAATTAATTCAACTGAAATTTGACTATTCAATTCTTAAACTTCCAGAACTTTTATGCATTAAATCTCAGTTACAGATGCTTGAATAAAGAATTTAAATTTCTCTCGGTAAGAGAAAAAGTCGGGATGAAATAAAGATTTCAAATTGAAAACTAAAATTACACGAAAGAGCGAATTTAATCGTCTTATTGAAAGTCAGAGCACGTATTAAAAGATATAGCTTTATAAGGACATAAAATAATAAATGGCATTTACGTTTTATTAAAAAAAAAGTGTAAGATGTGCTCTTGGTCCCTAAAGCGTCAATTTAATCAATAAAATTAAATTAAAACTGAATTTATTACACTCGGACCCCGGTTTAGTGAGAGTATGTGAAGTTGCCTGTGAATAGCCTCGTTGATAAATCGATGAAATCGAAAGGTACACAGTCAGGACCGCCTAGATCGGTTCAAAATTAGCATGCATAATATTGCGCAATATACTCTACTGAGTACTCGCGCATTACGGCCCTTACGAGGCGAGAGTCGCAACCGTCTCTCGCCCTGTGCGCTGAGAAACTGCGCGGGCCAGGAAATATAGGAATTACTAAACCAGGGGATACTAATTCGGGGTCCGAGTGTAAGAGAAGCCAAGAAGAAAATTCCAGTATTTTTGGTTCAAAGTCGCCTTTTTTGGTGGAAAGGTCATTTTTTTAATTGAAAATTTATTATTTTGATCAAAAACGTATATTTCTTGGTTGAAAATTTAACTATTTTGTAGAAAAATTTTTAAAAATTATTTTGTTTCAAATTAAGCTTTCTTTGTAGATAATTCGCCTTCTTGAATTCAAAATTCAACAAATTGGTTAGAAATGTAAGTATTTTGTTAAAAATTTGTTTATTTATTGAAAACTCGTATTTTTTTGTTAAAAATTCATCTATTTTGTTAAAAATTTGTATTTCTTTTTTGAAAAGTAATTTTTTAAATAAAAACTTAACAATTTGATTTTTAATTTGAAATATTATCTTTTTTAGTTAAAAATTCAACAACTTGATAAAAAATTCATGTATTTTTTTGAAAATTCGTTTTTTTTAACGTAATTTTTTAAACTCAAAATTCAACTATTTTATTTTTAATTTTTAAATTTATCTTTTTTAGCTGAAAATTCTACTATTTAATTGAAAATTGACGTATTTTGTGGAAATTTATATTTTTTTGATTGACAGGTAATTTTTTAATCCTTAAATTTAACTATCCCACTTTCAGTTGAAAAATATATCTTTTTTAGTTGATAATTAACGTATTTTGTCAAAATTTAGTATTTTTTTGTTGATAAAAATTAATTTATTAGCCTGAAAATGTAACTATTTAATTTTTAATGTGAAAAATTATCTTTTTTAGTTAGAAAACTCAACTATTTGGTTGAAAATTAATTTATTTTGTTGAAAATTCGTTTTTTTTAAGTAATGTTTTAAACTGAAAATTATACTATTTCAATTTTATATAGAAATATTATCAATATAAAATTAAAATAGTACAAATTTCAGAAAAAAATTACGTTAAACAAAAATTGAAATTTTTTACAAATAGTTGAATCTTCAACTAAAATGCTTATTTTTTCTAGTTGAAGATTTACCTATTGTATAAAAAATTCAATTTTTTTAACTCAACTATTTGATTGAAAAATCATGTATTTTGTTGAAAATTCTTTTTTGCTTGAAAATTAATTTTCTTAACTAAAATTTAATTAACTTGTTTTTCGAAATTTTTTTATAGACATTTAATCTTTTTGGTAGGAAATTTATTTGTTTGCTTGAAAATCTAACTATTTCGTTTAACATTTTTTTATTCGCTTAAAAACTTATTTCTCTGACTGAAAATGCTGAAAATTAAACTATTCAATTTTTTTTTTAAATATATTTTTTTTTAGTTTAAAATTCATCTATTTTGTTGAAAATAAACTTTATTGTTAAAAATTCAACAGTTTTCTAAAAAATTCGTCCGTTTTCAAAAATTCAACTATTTTGCTAAAAATTTAATTAATTTGTTGAAAATTAAACTATTTTGTGAAAGTCACCTTTTTGTTCGAAAAGGAAACTGTTTTGTTAAAATGTAATTTTCTTCTGTTGGTAACTTATTTATTTATTTTGTTGAAAATTTGTTCATTACTTTTTGTTGAAAAGTAATTTTTTGAACTAAAAATTATACTATTTTATTTTTAGTTTGAAACCTTATCTTTTTTAGTTGAAAATCCAATTATTTGATTGAAAATTCATATATTTTGTTTAAAACAGGAATTTTTTTATTAAAAATGTATGTATTTTGTTGAATATTGAACTATTTTGTTTAAATAATAATTATTTTGTTCAAAATTTAACTATTTAATTGAATATTCAACTATTTGGTTAAAAATTCGTATTCTTTTGTCAAAACTGCAAATATTTTGTTAAAAATTCATATTTAAGACTTGAAAATTAATTTTTTTAAATAAAAATTTAACTATTTCATTTTTAATTTGTAAAAATATCTTTTTTAGTTGACAATTTAACTACTTGCATAAAAATTGATTTAGTTGAAAAGAATTTTTTTTAATATTAAAATTTTGTATACCATTATGTTGAAAATTCAACTGTTTTGTAGAAAATTCGTTTTTTTTAGGCTGAAAATGCAATTCCTTTGTAGAAAATTCGTATTGTTGGGTTGACAATTCAACTACTTTGTTGAAAATTCAACTATTTTTTAAATAATTCGTCTATTCGAGTTAGAAATTTATAATTTTTGTTATAAAATTTATTTGTTTGGTTGAAAATTAGTTTTTTTTCTCGAAAATTCAACTATTTTGTTAAAAATTCAACTGTTTTTTCGAAAATTCAACAGTTTTTTCGAAAATTCAACTATTTTGCTGTAAATGCAACTGTTTGTTGGCAAAATAATTTTTTGTAGTTGAAAATTGAACTATTTTGGTTGAAATTGAACTATTTTGTTGTAAATTCAACTTTTTTGTCGAAAATTCATTTTTAGTTTGAAAAAACTTCATTTTTGTTAGAAAATTGAACTATTTTGTTCAAAAATCTACTATTTTCCTAATAATTCATCTCTGCAGCTTGAAAGTTCAACTACTTGGTTATAACTTCAACTGTTTTGTAGAAAATTTGTCTTTTTGGGTTGAAAATTAATAATTTTTGGTAGAAAAGTTGACTATTTTGTTAAAAATTCAACTATTTTGTTAATAATTCGTCTCTTGCCTGAAAGTTCAAATATTTGGTTGTAAATTCGTTTCTTTGGTTGAAAATTGAACATTTCTGTAGAAAATTTCCCCTTTTCTGGTTAAAAATTCATCATTTTTTACAGGAAATTCAATTATTAGGTTGAAAATCAACTGGTTTGTAGAAAATTCGTCTTTTTGGGTTGAAAATTAATAATTTTTGGTAGAAAAGTTAACTATTTTGTTAATAATTAATCTCTTTTGCCTGAAAGATCAAGTATTTGGTTGTAAATTCGTCTTTTTGGTTGAAAATTGAACTGTTCTGTAGAAAATTCCTCTTTTCTGGTTGAAAATTCAACTATTTGGTTGAAACTTAACTGCTTTATGGAAAATTAATATTTTTGTCAAAAATTCAACTGTTTTGTGAAAAATTCGTCTTTTAGGGTTGAAAATTAATCATTTTTGTTAGAAAATGCAACTATTTTGTTAAAAATTCAACTATTTTGTTAATAATTCGTCTTTTTGCTAAAAAATTTAAGTATTTGGTTGTAAATGCAACTGTTTGTTTGAAAAATAACTTTTTATAGTTAAAAATTGAACTATTTTGTTGAAAATTCAACTGTTTTGTCGAAAATTCATCTTTGGGTTGAAAAAACAAAATTTTTGTTAGAAAATTGAACCCTTTTCTTAATAATTCGTCTCTTTTGCTGAAAAGTTCAATTATTTGTTTGTAAATGCAACTGTTTGAAAAATAATTTTTTGTAGTTAAAAATTGAACTATTATGTTGAAAATTCAACGGTTTTGTAGAAAATTCGTTTTTTTTCAGTTAAAAATCAATCATTTTTGGTATAAAATTTAACTATTTTGTAGGAAATTACCCTTTTCGGATTGCAAATTCATCTTTTTTTAGAAACTTCAAGTGCTCGGTTGGAAATTAACTCTTTTGTGGAAAATTAATAATTTTTGGTAAAAAATTAAATTATATATTATGCTGAAAATTCAATTTCTTTGTAGAAAATTCGTCTTCTTGGGTTGAAAATTCAACTATTTTATTAATAATTCGTCTTTTTTAAAAAGTTTAACTATTTGGTTCTAAATGCAACTATTTGTTTGAGAAATAATTTTTTGTTGAACATTTTATTATTTTTTCTTGAAAATTTAACAATTTGGCTGAAAATTCGTCTTTTCGGTTGAAAACTGAACTATTTTGTTAAAAATTCAACTATTTTTTTAATAATTCGTCTTTTGGGGTTAGAAATTCATCATTTTTGTTATAAAATTTAATTATTTGGTTGAAAATTAACTTTTTTGTCGAAAATTCACCTGTTTTGTGGAAAATTCGTCTCTTAGGGTTGAAAATTAATCATTTTTGTTTGAAAATTCAACTATTTTGTTAGAAATTCAAGTGTTTTGTCAAAAATTCATCTTTGGTTTGAAAAAACATCATTTTTGTTAGAACATTGAACTATTTTTTAAAAATTCAACTATTTTATTAATAATTATTAACAAAATATAACAAATTATAATTTGTCTCTTGCTGAAAAGTTAAACTATTTGGTTGTTGTAAATGCAACGGTTTGAAAAATAATTTTTTGTAATTAAAAATTGAACTATTATGTTGAAAATTCAATTATTTTGAAGAAAATTCGTCTTTTTGGATTGAAACTTAAACACTTTTGGTAGAAAATTTAACTATTTTGGTAAAAATGTAAGTGTTTTGTTAATAATTCGTCACTTTTGCCCGAAAGTTCAACTATATGGTCGAAAATTCGTCTTTTTTGTTGAAAATTGAACTATTTTTGAGAACATTCGTCTTTTGGGGGTAAAAACGTATCATTCTTGTTATAAAATTTGGTTGAAAATTAACTTTTTTGTCGAAAATTTAACTGTTTTGTGGAAAATTCGTCTTTTTTGGAGGAAAATTATAAATTTTTGTTAGAAAATTGGTCTATTTTGTTGAAAATTCAACTATTTTGTTAATAATTCGTCTTTTTCGCTTAAAAGTTCAGCTATTTGGTTGTAAATGCAACTGTTCGTTTAAAAAAAAAAATTGTAGTTTAAAATTGATCTACTTTGGGTTGAAATTAAACTATTTTGTTAAAAAGTCAACTGCTTCGTCGAAAATTCGTCTTTGCGTTGAAAAATCATCATTTTTGTTAGAAAATTGAACTATTTTGCAAAAAAAATCATCTATTATGTTAATAATTCGTCTCTGTTGCTTGAAAGTTCAATTTATTGGTTGAAAATTCACTTATTTTGTTGAAAATTATTTGATTTTTGGATTGAACATTCATCTTTGTAGGTTGGAAATTTAATTATTTTGTTGGAAATTCAACTCTTGTTGAAAATCATATTTTTGGTTTTTAAAATTCAACTTTTGTAGGTTGAAAATTTAACTATTTGTTTGAAAATTTATGTGCTTTGTGGAAAATTCGTCTTTTTATAGAAAATTAATCTTTATGGTTGAAAATTAATCTTTTTGGCATAAAATTCAACTATTCCAGTTGAAGATTAATAATTTTAGTTGAAAATTCACCATTTTGGTTGAAAATTAATTTCTTTAACTGCAAATTTAACTCTTCCATTTCTAGTTGAAAATTGATTTTTTCGTGTTCAAAATTAAACAATTTGAATAAAAATTTTATCTTTTTTAATTGAAAATTCGACTATTTTTGTTGAAAATTCACGTATTTTGTCAAAAAATCTCTTTTTTTTTGTAGAAAATTATATTTTTATTTGAAAGTTAATCTTCTTGTTTAAAAATTCTTATCGGTTAAAAATTCCAGTATTCCAGTTAAATATTTATCACTTTAGTTGGAAATTCATCGTTTAGGTTGGAAATGAAATTATTTGGTTGAGAGTTAAACCCTTTTATTAAAAACTAATGTTTTCGGTTGAAGATTCATCGTTTTAACAGGGTGCACAGTCTTCCCCTTTTTTCTTGAAATTCCCCTATTTTCCCCTATTCTCAAAAAAACTTCCCCCTTTTCCCCTTTTCTGTTTAAATATAAGATATTCGAAAATACAATATTTTAGTTTCGTGAAAAATTCTCTGAAATTAGTAAGCGTACCCATTATTGAATAATAATTAAAGCAATTATAGCACTTAAATCAATTATTTTTTTGGCTTGAAAATTCAACAATTTGGTAGAAAATTATACTATTAGGTTAAAAATTAACTTTTTTGTTGAAAATTCATATTTTTGTTAGAAAATTCAACTACTTCGTTAGAAAATTAAACTATTTGGTTTAAAATTAAACTATTTATTTGAAAATTAAACTATTTCAAAATTGAACTTTTTTGCTAGGAATTATTTTTTTGGATAAAAATTATTTAATTTTATTTGAAAATGTAGCTATTCCTTTTTTGGTTAAATTCAACTGTTTTGTGTTAAAAAATCTTTTTGTTTTGTTGATTCAACTATTTTGTAACAAATTCATCATTTTGTCTTGAAAATTCAACAAATTGATAGAAAATTATACTATCAGGTTGAAAATTAATTTTTTTGTTGAAAATTTATATTTTTGTTGGAAAATGCAACTACTTCGTTAGAAAATTAAACTATTTGATTTAAAATTAAAATATTTATTTCGAAATTCAACTATTATGTTAGAAATTCGTTTTTTTTTTTTTTTGTTAAATCTGAAAATGTAGTTATTCCTTTTTTGGTTCAATTCAACTGCTTTGTGCTTTAAAATTAAAATATTTTTTTGGTTTGTGTATTGTTGAAAATTCATCTTTTCTGGTTGAAAAATCAACTACTTTGGTTTAAAGTTCAACTGTTTTCTTGAAAAATCTTTATTTTGTTGAAGATTCAACTATTTTGTAGAAAATTCATCCTTTTAGCTTGAAAATTCAACAAATTGGTAAAAAATGAAAGTTTTATGTTGAAAGTTAACTTTTTGTTGTTGAAAATTCATATTTTTGTTTGAAAATTTAGCTACTTCGTTAGAAAACTATAGTATTTAGTTTAAATTTGAACTATTTATTTGAAAATTTAACAATTAGGTTTAAAATTAAACTATTTCAAAATTTAACTATTTTGCTAGAAATTCGTTTTTTTTTTGTTAAACATTTTTTTCTATTTGAAAATGTAGCTATTTCTCTTTTGGTTCAATTCGTCTGTTTTGTGGTTTAAAATTAAAATATGTTTTGGTCTAAATATCAATTATTATATTTTATGTTGAGAATTAATCCTTTTGGCTTGAAAATTCAACAATTTGGTAGAAACTGAAACTAATAGGTTGAAAATTAACTTTTTTTTGTTGTTGAAAATTCAGATTTTTGTTTGAAAATTAAACCATACTCCGTTAGAAAACTAAACTATTTAGTTAAAAATTAAACCATTTATTTGAAAATTAAACAATTTGGTTTAGAATTAAACTATTTCAAAATTCAACTATTTTGTTAAAAATTTTTTTTCTTTTGTTAGCAATTGTTTTTGTTCTTAGCTGAAAATGTAGCTTTTCCTTTTTTGGTTAAATTCAAATATTTTGTGGTTTAAAATTAGAATATTTTTTGATTTATGTATCAACTATTACATTTTTTCGTTGATAATTCATATTTTTGGTTGAAAAATCAACTGCTTGGTTTAAAGTTGAACTGTTTTATCTAAAAAATCTTTTTGTTTTCCTGATTCAATTATTTTGTAACAAATTTATCATTTTGACTTGAAAATTCAACAAATTGGTAGAAAATTATACTATTAGGTTGAAAATAAACTTTTTTTTTAAATTCATGTTTTTGTTGGAAAATTCAACTACTTCCTTAGAAAATTAAACTATATTTTAAAAAATTAAACTATTTGGTTTAAAATTACACTATTTATTTCAACATTCAAATATTAGGTTAGAAATTCGTTTTTTTTTTGTTTAAAATTTTTTTAGCTGGTAATGTAGCTTTTCCTTTTTTGATTAAATTCAACTTATTTGTGGTTTAAAATTAAAATATTTTTTTGGTTTATGTATCGTTGAAAATTCATCTTTTTTGGTTAAAAAATCAACTACTTGGTTTAAAGTATAACTACTTTGTTAGAAAATCATTTTTTTGTTGAACATTCAACTGTTTTGTATAAAATTCATCCTTTTGGTTTGAAAATTCAACATCTTCGTTAGAAAACTATACCATTTACTTTAAAATTAAACTATTCATTTGAAAATTAAACAATTAGGTTTAAATTAAACTATTTCAAAATTTAACTATTTTGTTAGAAATTCGTTTTTTTTTGTTACAAATTTTTTTCTATCTGAAAATATAGGTATTCCTCTTTTAGTTCAATTCATCTGTTTTGTGGTCTAAAATTAAAATATTTTTTGGTTTAAATATCAATTATTATATTTTATGTTGAGAATTAATCCTTTTAGCTTGAAAATTCAACAATTTGGTACAAAATGAAACTATTAGGTTTAAAATTAACTCTCTTTTTGAAAAAATTCATATTTTCGTTTGAAAATTCAACTCCTTCATTAGAAAACTAAACTATTTAGTTTAAAATTAAACTATTTATTTTAAAAGTAAATAATTTAGTTTAAAATTAAACTATTTATTTCAAAATTCAAATATTTTGTTATTTTTTTTATCTAAAAATTTAGCTATTCCTTTTTTGGTTAAATTCAACTGTTTTGTGGTTTAAAATTTAAATATTTTTTTGGTTTATGTATCGTTGAAAATTCATCTTCTCTGGTTGAAAAATCAACTACTTGGTTTAAAGTTGAACTGTTTTTTTAAAAAATCTTTTTATTTTGTTGAAGATTCAACTATTTTGTAGAAAATTCACCCTTTTGGCTTGAAAATTCAACAAATTGGTAGAAAATGAAACTATTTGGTAGAAAATGAACTTTTTTGTTGAAAATTCCTATTTTTGTTGGAAAATTTAACTATGTAGCTTAAAATTAAACTATTTGAAGATTAAACAATTTGGTTCAAAATTAAACTATTTATTTCAATGTTCAACTATTTTGTTAAAACTTAGTTTTTTGTTTTGTTCAAAACTATTTTTTTTTATCTGAAAATGTAGCCATTCATCTTTTGGTCCAGTTCACCTGCTTTGTGGTTTAAACTAAAAATATATTTTGTTAGAAATTCTTTTTTTTTTTCTAATTTTTTTAATCTGAAAATGGAGCTATTTCTTTTTTGGTTAAATTCAACTGTTTTGTGGTTTAAAATTTAAATATTCATTAGTTTATGTATCAACTATTACATTTTTCGTTGATAATTAATTTCTTTTGGTTGAAAAATTAACTACTTGGCTTAAAGTTGAACTGCTTTATTAAAAAATATCTTTCTTTTTTTGTTGATTCAACTATTTTGTAGAAAATTCATCCTTTTGGCTTGAAAATTCAACAATTGGGTAGAAAATGAAACTATTAGGTAAAAAATTAACTCTTTTTTTTTTTTAATTCATATTTTTGTTTGAAAATTAAACTATAATTCCTTAGAAAACTAAACTATTTAGTTTAAAATTAAACTATTGATCTGATAATTAAATAATTTGGTTTGAAATTAAACTGTTTATTTCAAAATGTAACTGTTTTGTTAGAAATTCTTTTTTTTTTATTAAAAATTAGTTTTTTATCTGAAAATGTAGCTGTTCCTTTTTTGGTTAAATTCAACTTCTCATTCATCTTCTAGTTAAATTTCTAGTTAATGATACATAATTTTAGTTAAGAATTCATCTTTTTGTTTTAAAATTCAACTATTCCAGTTGAAGATTCATCATTTTAGTTGGATATTCATCAATTTGGTTGTAAATTGATCTTTTTTAGTTTAAAATTCAACTATTTGATTGAAAAATTGTCTTTTTTAGTTGAAAATGTTACTATTTCCTTGAAAATTCATTTTATTGTTGAGCTTACTGCGTTTGGTTATTATATTTAATAATATCAACTTTCCAACTGTTACATATTCTTAATATCACATCAAAATCGACCAATAAGTGAATTCACACGGTTTGCCGGGCACATTTTGTCCGATCGGACCCTTGTCCGCACGCATATTTTTTTATTTTATTGTTGAGTTTACTTCGTTTGGTTATTATATTTAATAATATCAACTTTCCAACTGTTACATATTCTGAATATTACATCAAAATCGACCAATAAGTGAATTTACACCGTTTGTCGGGCACATTTTGTTGGATCGGACCCTTGTCTGCTCGCATGTTTTTTGATTTTATTGCTGAGTTTACTTCGTTTGGTTATTATATTTAATAATATAAACTTTCCGACTGTTAAATATGCTCAATATTACTTCAAAATCGACCAATAAGTGAATTTACACGGTTGGCCGGGCACATTTTGTCCGATTGCACCTTTGTCCGCACGCATATTTTTTGATTTTATTGTTGAGTTCACTTCGTTTGGTTATTATATTTACTAATATAAACTTTCCAGCTCTTACATATTCTCAATATTACATCAAAATCGACCAATAAGTGAATTTACACCGTTTGTCGGGCACATTTTGTTCGATCGGACCCTTGTCTGCTCGCATGTTTTTTTATTTTATCGTTGAGTTTACTTCGTTTGGTTATTATATTTAATAATATAAACTTTCTGACTGTTAAATATTCTCAATATTACATCGAAATCAACCAATAAGTGAATTTACACGGTTTGCCGGGCACATTTTGTCCGATCGGACCCTTGTCTGCACGCATGTTTTTTGCTTTTATCGTTGAGTTTACTTCATTTGGTTATTACACTTGATAATATCAACTTTCCAACTGTTACATATCCTTAATATTACATCAAAATCGACCAATAAGTGAACTTACACGGTTTGCCGGGCATTTTTGGTCCGATTTCACACTTTTTTGGTGATGGAACAGTAATTTGGAACTTTCTGTGTACATCTCGTCGATAATTTTTATCGAAATGGAAAGAAAAAAATCAGTGAAATTATTTATTTTTTTTTGTAATAAATTAATATTTTTTGAAAAAAAAACTTTTTTCTGCTCCCATTTTTTTTAGAGTAAAATTCGAAAAACCGGAATTGCCAGTGTCTTCTATTAACATTATACTACAGTAATATGCAAAAAGAATTATGAATAATTAAAAATTAAAAATTCGGAAAAGTTAGTGAGACCGTCACCGGTAGACGTCTCGAACTTCAGCGCTATGCCAGTCCATTTCTATATGTCGCATGCAGTTGCAGTACCATGTACTAACCTTCCTGAAGACTGGCATTTCCACCCCCGAGAGCGCCTACACCGTTTTCACTAATCAACATATTACGTAATATATGCGACTGACTAATCGCGCACTCGGCCCTTCCGAGGCGAGCGTCGCAGCCGTCTCTCGCCCTACGCGCTGAGAAACTGCGTCGGCCAGCAGTTCTAGGAATGTCGAGTGTATTTATTTGTATTATTATTGATAGTATTTATTATTGATTTCAAATCACCCGCGCTTTTTGGCTGAAAATGTAGCGACCGGCGGCGCATCGATACAAGAACGGGGCAGCCAATGAGCGTCGTCGACAAAAATAAACTGGCCACTCGCGTTAAGGGTGGGCCCCCCTCCAGCTTAGAAATAAAGGAATCGTTTTCAATCGTTAAGTTTCAAGGTCTGGAAAAAATTGAGTTTTTACTGTATATGTATACACTTCGGTTATCCGCGCTAAAAAAGTGTTAAAAAAATTTCTTGTTTGCAGAGTTTTTAAATTTTCTAAAGTTTAAATTTTACATACCTAGAAATCAAAAAAGTCTACTCAATTGTTTTCTGATTTTGAACAGTTATTTCCGAAGAGATAATTCCTATATAATTCGCTCCTGTTCTGCAGTGGTCAACACGTGCACGAGGAAAAAAATCGCCAAGACCCAGAAATCAAAATTGGATATGTAGCGAATTTTTGTAATTTTTAATTTTAGTATTTGATGAGAGAAGATAAATGAACTTGTGGTTTATAAAATTTTTGTATAATAAAATGAAAAAAATAAATAAATACAGTAGGCGAATCGACAAGATCCAGGGGTCGAAATTGGAATTACAGCAAATTTAAAAATTTAGAATTTAGTATGTAATGCCGAATTGTATGTAATTGTCCATTTTTTTGTAGTGTATTTCCATGCTTAAAAATTTCACGCATGCTTGACAAAATTATAAAACCACAATTGAAGAAAATAATTCTATAAAATAGCAAATTCCAAATTCTGAAAATTTGCTGTATTTCTAGGGAAGACTGAAAAATCCCGAAAAATAAAATTCTTGATACTGTAAAATTCCCGTTCATTAAATTCAAAAAAAATAAAATTCCCGAAGAGTTTATAATATCACCGAATAATAAAATTCCCGATATAAAATTGCCCAATTATAAAATATCCGTACTAGAATATTCCTTAATTATAAAATTGTAAAATTTAAACAATTGAAAAAGTTTTTTCTTAATAAATATTATTTATTTATTAAAAATACGATAATAAAATATTTTTATCAAAAGAAATCTTAGTTTAATATTTAAAGCTTTACTAAATTATTGTTTATATGTAAAATAAAAATTATTCTATAAAACCTGTATAAACAAATTAATCAATGACAGTCACATTATTTTTTCATTTTTAAACGCTGGAAAAGAAACTTGTTGCAATTACGGTATGACCATTTAACCAATTTGTAAGCCAGAGATGTCCACTTTTTTCTCAAATTGGTATTCTATGATACTTTTTGTTGAATAATCACATAATTTTGATACATATCTTTTAATGCTTAACAAATTTTTATTTGTTTGAACAATTTTTATTTGCAAGAGCAGTTTTCTTTCGAAAATTTTAAAAAATAATATAAAATGGATCACATACCATTATTTTTCTGACTAGTACCATTTAATTATAATTATTTGAATAATAAAAAGCATCATACAAGCCAATTTTGGAAGTGTCTTTATTTCTTCAAAAATCGGCACTGTGAATAGAATAAGAGATTATCATTCCCTGAATATGTTTCAAAAAAGCACTTCAAATTTTGTGAAAGATTGTTTTTTAACATTTTCATACTCGTTACAAATAGTGAAACGTGTTGCCGATTTTCGTTTCAGCTTTGTACGATTATTTATAAGACTGTTTCGAGTTATTTCTGTAATTTACACATGCAGCGCTGAACTTGTTTTAAATTTGCCGCTCGAAGACCTTTTAAAAATGGAAGTCATCATTTAAACAAATTATATTTGTTTAAGCAATTAAAAAATTGTTAATGTATTCTTTCAATACACTATACAGTCAGATAAATAATTGCATGTATTTTATTTTATATTATTTTTGGAAAGTTATCGAAAAAAACTGCTTGAGCGAATAAAAATGGTTTAAACAAATAGAAATTTGTTGAACATCAAAAGAAATGTATCAAAATTGTGTAATTATTTAACAAAAAGTCTCATAGGATACTAATTTGAGAAAAAACTGGACATCTCTGGCTCAATTTTTAGAAATTTTAAAAATAAATAATAATTAATTGTTTAAATATTCACATAATGTTTTTAAAAAACAAGGCGTTAAACAAGGATGCGTTATGTCCTCATGGCTATTTATTATATTTATGGATAAGTGTCTAAGAATGGCCCAAAAATATTTTCAAAAATTGCATAACTTTCCGAGATATGACATTTTTTATTTAAACACAGAAAATGTCAAATAACAAAACGCCGGGAATTTGCGATGTGCACCCGATATATTCGTAATCAGAAGAACATTCTGCACAAGAATCAATCATCAAATCTTACGGACCTAAAATGGACACTCACTCTCCTCTTAGGATCCCAGACTAGAGGGTTCGGATCAAAGAATGGGTTGCGCGCTCGAAAACGCGAAAAAGTATTGTCCACGTGTCTCGTGATATCCAAATTTTAAAGTAAAAAAATGAAATTTTCAAAAATATGGACATATAGAAAAGGGCAAGATGGAACTTTCTTATATTTGCAGTTTTTTCGTCCGATAAATATTTTCAATAGTAAAAGTGAAAAAAAATTGCACAAAACTCCATTATTTTTTAAAACATAAATTGTCAAAACTCAGCTAAATATTATTGAAACTGTTTAAAATTTGGCATACGCACGCAGAGTACTCTAGTAATGCCTACGAAATGAAAAAATAATCGAAATTGCCTATTGTTTAATTATAATTAATTGCAAATTGAGGCCGGTCGATAAGCACGTTTTTTTAGTTTCGGTAAAGAAAAGTATGGAGGAAACTTTAGAGTTCAAAGAACGTTCAGTGAGAGATTTTTTCCTCACTATTAAAGTAAGATTTCTGGAAATTTTTAGATCGATTCATTTAAAATGGACAGAAATATCCATTATGTAAGAAAGCGCGCGACGCCATCTACGACTGCAAGCGCTTCTCAACGTTCGCTTGTACTCTCACCGGTACTCGCCTATAAAGGATGCTTTCTTACATAATGGATATTTCCGTCAATTTATAATGTATCGATCTAAAAATTTCCAAAAATCTTACTTTAATAGTGAGGAAAAAATGTGTCACTAAAAGTTCTTTCAACTCTAAAGTTTCCTCGATACTTTTCTTTGCCGAAACTAAAAAAACGTGCTTATCGACCGGTCTCAATTTGTAATTAATTATTATTTAACAATAGGCAATTTTAATTGTTTTTTTTTCATTTTGTAGGCATTGATAGGGTACACTGCGTGCGTATGACAAATTTTAAACAGTTTCAATAATATTTAGCTGAGTTTGGACGATTTATGTTTTAAAAAATAATGGAATTTGGTGAAAATTTTTTTTCTTCACTTTTCCACTTTTACTATTAAAAATATTCATCGGACGAAAAAACTTCAAAAAAGAGTCCCATCTTGCCCTTTTCTATATGTCCATATTTTAAAAAGTTTAATTTTTTGAACTTTAAAATTTGGATATCACGAGACACGTGAATAATACTTTTCCGCGTTTTCAAGCGCGTGACCCATTCTTTGATCTGAACCCTCAATTTCAAAAGCATATGTTATTGTTTCTTCTTTTGTTAATTCAAAAAAAATATTATTAAATTATTTAAAAAAATGATTAACCTGAACTGAAGATATATATTTAATAGTAAAATATTATAAAGTTAAGGCTGTTGGAATAATGTTCAAAAAAATGGCGAAATCTGTGGAGCACACAAACTTGATGACTAACATTCGATAAATCGGGATTAAGGTTTTAAAATGCACTTTGACAATTTTCTGGACCCCAGAAGGAGTTTCACGGTGGCAGGACATTGGGCAAGTTTCTGGTTTTTCGAATAAAAATACGATAACTGCTAAAAAGTGAGAGTGGAAAAGTGTTGCAACGACGTGAAGTGGGAAGGAAGCCGACTGTCTGGGGGATGACATCTGAGCCCTTCAGCCTTCGATAGCTCGATCGTACTGCGAAACTGCACTGTCGGTAAAAGCCGCATCTGCATGCTGCTGCCACCTTTCTTAGCGGGAAATTTGAATAAAAAATGCAATTTGTGATTTTCTATTTTTAATAGATAATTATAAATAATTTCTTCTTAGAATGATAAAAGTGGTCTAGGTCTTGACTTAAATTATAATAACGAATTTTCAATGAAGAATATAAATTTTCAATCACATAGTTACATTTTCAACCAAAGTGTTATTTATCTAGACTTTACAATAAAAGTGATCGTCTTTGGAAATTAACTAGTCCGAGCTGCAGTTCGAGAAATTCCACAGATTGGCTCCACCTTGAACAATACAGGAAAGGTGAGTTTCGTAATTGATCGAATAAGTGCTTTTGATGATTAAAATTATGATTGAATACTTATGCTTTTAATATGTTGAATCCACTTGATTACGAGACGAAGCGGAAACCTTCCGCGGTAGATCTGAGACTTTGTAAATGTACCTTAAACGATCGAGGCAAAAAAGTTTGAATGGTACGTGGTTTCCCAAAATCGTTCTTCGTATAATATCTATGGTATCGTGTAATGATGTTTTCAAATTCAAGTAAAACGTTGATGCTCTTGCGGAAATGCCATCTATTGGTTAAACCAAGTCAATACTTGGTGTTTGTCGATCCGCAAATGTTTCCAGATTTAAGTACAATACCCTTCCACTTATCGTAAGTGCACGCATTAAACAAAATGTTCGCGCGTAAACATAATTTTTTTTCTAAATATTGACATTCAATGTAACGTACATACTTAAGAGGATAATACTTGATTCTTTCTTTAATTTTAAGTGCCTAATTCATAAATGGCTAGCAATTCTAGACCGAAAAAGAAAAAAACTTAAATGCCTGCCTATCCAAAATTCTCAAACATTAAATTTTTTTTCAAAGAACACTTGTGAGACAACACTAAATTCTTTCGGATTCATAGGTAAAATTAGTATAATAACCTCTGAATATTCTCTCTTACTTGTTTACTCAAATGTCAAATTTTGACATTAACTTTTTTGAATAGATCTTGTTTCTCGCTTGCGGCTATGACTATTTACACATTAAGACGTGCCACTAATAGCGTTTTTGAAATAGGTCGTACACATGCGAGCTTGACAAAAGTTGTGGCTAATGGGCTCCTTGATTAAGAAAAACACGTATGCACAAGCACACAAACATTTGATAATCCCAAATTGGTATTGCGGAATTAAGCTATATTATATTTTCGATCCACTTCAACATAACAGAGCACAGTACAAGTCCGATAAGTTGCCGTCCGATAAGTGTACACTCCCCTTAAAATGTCATCACACGCACACTAATTGAGCCGCCAGGTGCAAGAACCAGCCGGACGCTCGAAAACGCGTAAAAGTATTGTCCGAAAGTCTCAAAAAAAGAAAATTTTCAAAATCGAAAAATCAATTTTTTTTAAATGTAGAATTGTAAAGAATAAGGATATGAAACATTTTCCTATGAGAATTTTTGTTGACAAACCTTTATTTTCAATAATAAAAACGAAATATTGAAAAAAAGTTGCTCCCTGATTTAATTAAGTTTTACAACTTAAATCGTTCTAACTCGGCTAGATATTATTGAAATGAGTTCATATTTGCAGGACATATTTAAAATACTCTAGTAATGCCCAGAAAATTATGAAAAAGTTAACAATCACTTATTGTTTAATAACGTTTAATTGAAAAATGAGGTCAATGGATAATTGTGTATTCTTGGTTTCGTCGGTAAAAAGTATCTAGGTAACTTCGACTTTCAAACAACTTCCAGTGAGTGATTTATTCAGCAATGTAGAATAAAGTTTTTTGGAAATTTTCATATCGATTCGTTAAAAATTTACTGAGATATTCAGATTTGGAAAAAGTACTCGACGTCTGCCCGCGCTGTTAGTTCTTTTTAGGCCTTCAAAAAGTGTGCCAAAGCACAATCTAATCTGATCAATCTTTCGAAAGTTATCGTGCCTACACCATACTACAGACTACAGACAGACAGACGGACAGACAGACAGGCACCTTCGTAAAAACCCTCTCCTGGAAGAGACGATTTCCAAAACCAAAATAATTACTGCCATACGAAAATGTATATCGGGGAAAGCTTCAGGTGAAGATGGCATTTCTGCGGAATTCTTTAGGGCGCTCCAGGATTTTGAAGTGGATTACCTTCAATATTACTTCAGTAGGGTCTGGGAGGATTAGGAGGTCTCCTCAGATTGGGCGAATATTCTTACGTTCACGCTATTCAAAAAGGGTGACAAAGAGGATCCAGCCTCATATAGAGACATTGCGCTGGTGAACCTTATTGCTAACATATTCACGCTGATCCTTCTTGACAGATAAGTTGAGTGGAACAATGAGTTTCAGTGTTTGCCGGAATTTTGGGCAGGTTTTAGAGCCGCCAGTGGTTGTACCGAAAATATCTTTAGTGAAGTGGGAAGTGGGAAAAAGTACGTGGAACAGTGGGAGCTTTACGCGCCAAATGAATGCTCGTTTACAATCGACCATTTTCCCCACTCGTAGCACAATATTATACTCTTTTGAGCTTCATAATACAGATCCATTTTTCCATTCCTGGTCGTAAAGTTTTCGCCTGCTTTATTCATTTCAAAAGAGCCTTGCCTCAATTAAACGTGATCCGCTCCAACGTAATCTATTGAGCCTAGGTGTGAGCACAAAATTTATTAGGATAATGAAAAGTCTCTGTGATACAGCTAGGGTGCCCATTCGCACTCCTTCTTGCACCACGTCCCCAGCTGACTTGGAATATGGAGTCCTTCAAGGTGAGCTTTTTAATCCTGTTTTCTTCATACTAACAATCGGAGATTTGAAAGGCTTTTGCTAAGTCGTGGCCGAAGAGAAATTTTCATTGATCACCTGATCGAAGTTATTCATTTGGTATATTTTGATGACATAGTTGTACTCCCTGCCTCTCGAAATGATCTACAAAGAATAATTAATATAATTGCCGAATATTGCAGATCAAATTAGCTGCAAGTCAATATATCCAAGACCAAGACCATGGTTCTTCATAGAGGTAGCCCATCTTTGATACCGAATTTCAAGTTTGAGGCCACTCAATTGGAGATGGTTCGAAAATATACCTATCTGGGCAAGCTTTTTAGGAATTCGGGTACCTTATCTTTGGCCTGCGCCAAAAAGGTTACTGATGCTAAGATAGCCGTGGGTTCATTTTTGCAAGACCTTCAAGCCCCTAAGTCGGAATCTTGGCACCCTAAACAATTCTTATTTCAGAGCCTTATTTCAAGCGTCTTTTTTATGTTCATGGTATCTGAGGATTGAGGTATTATCAGCAGGTAGTCTAAGAAAGTTTTTAGTATGGGTGAAGAGAGGCTTCCTAAAGTTTATTTAAAACGTCTAAAGGTCCTTGCGGACTCTGGTAAGGCAGTCCCCAAGCTTTATTGGGTTCTACAGCCGAAACATCTTCTCACGTTGCATGGAATGAAGGCCTCATGCCCTTATGGCCTGGATTAAACATGGTAAGTTTACAGAACAACAAGGATTTAATCCTAGCAAAATTTGAGGCCTATCTTGGCGTCGCGAACCTGCACAGGCTGAGTCAGACATGACTATGCACACTGAGCAGGAATGTCAGAATAGTACATTATGTAACAATTGGCGAAAGGAGCAGATTTTTCCCGTGAGGGCAGTAATTACCCGAGGAAAAAAGCTACTTTCGTCCCGTGTTGCATATAGTATTTTATTGCACTCTCGACCGTGGCCACCCTTTGGCCCTGAAAAGCGGGTCCGACGCATTTTTCCATAGCTTTGTTCGCGGCTCGAATTCTGATCAACTCAATTTTTGTAAATTTCACTTAGACTCCGCAAATTTTACTTTTGCTCTGCAAATTTAGTCTGTTCTAGATTGCGCTCCTGAATTCCCTGCATAAATTACAACTATTACTTGTCGCTTAATACTTGTCCGGTATACTGAAAGTTAAGGCCTTTATAATATCTCAGCAGTATGAATTGTGTTATTAGTGTAATAGAGTAGCTTATAATTTAATTCAACTCCTTAGCACAGGTCTTTTGACCTAACCAAATATCGCATCTTTATAACACTATGTATTTTATATGTATTGTATAAGCTGTCATTACACACATAAAATAAATATAATACTCTTTGAGTTAAAATTCGTAACTTGTTTGAAAAGTTGCCAGGGGCCAAGCCGTTCAGCGAGAAAAATGTATAGGAAGTTATAGAACCCGGCCCTCAATTTTATTCAATTTTAACATTTCTAATTATAAAATTCAACCATAATAAACTGGAGACTTTTAAAATTTAGCTACTTGAAATTGAATCTTCAAAATTTATGAATTTTAAGTGTAAATGGTCTGTTCATACGTCTATAGAAAACAAACAGTTGATAATGTATATGGAAATATCTTATTTGTTTCAGATTCATCCAGATTATTTTCTTTGAGAATTTTATATAATGACGTTTTGGAATAAGACCGATTCTCTCACCAGATTACCTATACATTACGTCGAATAAACAGCCCATAAATATATGGTAAGAAGATTGTCATATTTGTCGATAATATAACTACGAACTTCTTATTTTTTTCGATTTTTTAATCCAGTTCCAAATCTTATCTGGTTGCGTATCATATAGATTTATTATTATTCTATATATAAGCACTCAAAAATATGTTCGTGTTTTTTGTGACTTCTTTTACATTATTGACAAATATGACAATCTTCCTACCATTGATTTGTTTTTAATTCTACCTCATGTGAAGGTAAAGTGGCGAGGGAATTAGAAACCTTCTCCTTCTGAACTCCATTTAAATGATAATTTTATTCACCTATACAATAAATTACTTTAAAATGAGCTTCACAACAGTCAATAATACGCTATTGAGGTTATAGAGCATATGTCACGCCATACAGTTTTACATAACTGTTTCCGTTCCTCGCCTTTGTCTACACATGAATATTCTCTAAGAATAAATTGTTAACGATTGCTCCGCGAATTTTCAATGCTTTTAAGGTGATTGTGCTGAATAAATTAATACGCAAAAATGTGTTATAACAAGCTATCTTGATATCAAATCTGTCAGGTGTACAGTGAATTGAATTCATATTACCCAAAGACTGTCCTGTCATATCGCACCCGTCAGGACAGTCGAAATGTGATTCACCAATCACCATCCTGGCTAAAGTTTTCAATAGGGAATAATTGAGAACCAATCCGAACTATTCCGAATCATTCTAAAATCGGTATTCGATCCACTTCACATCAATCCGAGCCAATCGGAAGAAAATGTTTGGTACTTTTTGATCCGTTCATCAACACCAAGTTCAATCCGAATCCATATTTTATTTTTTTCAATCTGGCGTGAAATCCGAATAAGAATTGAAATGTGGATTCGGATTGAACTTGGTTTGGTTCACGGATTGAGATGTATTGAAAAGTTTGAAAAAGTCCTATAATTTATGTATTTGAATATAATATACATTTGCCTGATGCTTTAAGCTCGGTTCCTCTAGCTTTTCGCAGTTCGTGTACCCGCTATTGCGCGCTTAGCCGGCAAATACTCTCTTAGTAAGCTTCATCGTTATGACCTGCTTTTGTTTTAATTATGCCGGAACAAAGATTAATCCCTACTTCTAAAAACACTCAACCCTATGGGAATCTTAGGAGGGATCTTGCATATAAATACAGCAGATTTGGAAGAAGAAAATCAGTTTAGTTTACACCAGTTTCACCCCAGTTTAGTCTACAACAGTTTCACTCCAGTTCAAGTCACAGTTCTAGAAGGTCTAGAATAACACCCAGTACGACAACCATCGAGACCCTAAACTCCGGTCCAAAGTACTCGGCCCGTCAATCCAGTAGCATCGGTTCCTTCGGTCTTCATATTTTAACTTCTGTGTGGGAATTTTGATTCAAATAAAAAGGAGCACCTTCCACGAAAGGACAATGAGGACCAAACCTATTGACCTAGTCACCCCAGCCAACCGACCAACGCTATTCACCGCTCACCTCCTACGGGCCCCCATACAGGGTCCCGAGGATTGAAAGACGAGGCACCTTCGTCTCAACAAAAGAGAGGGTGTACAAGAGTCGACACCCCAAACCCACTTGCAAGTAATTATTTTACAGTTTCTTAACTTTCTTCTTTGCTTGTTTAATTAACTAGTCATCCCTGTTTAAGGTGGACTAAAATTAAACAAGAAGATTTGATCCGAGGTTTGATGAAGAAAGGGCACTCCAGCTGCATCCGATTTTTCTAACTTAAACTTATATTTCATTTTTATTTCAATTGTAATTGTTTAAATAAATGTCCATTAATTTATAAAACTTAAATTCATGTTGATTTAATTTCTTGTAGTCGGTAGTTATCCTCATCTCAGTTTTCTAGTCTTTTAATTAGAATCTAAAACGAGGAACCATCTTTTAATTTTATAAAATATAAGGTAAGTTATGTTTTTTAAGACGTAACAATAGTTTCCATGAAAGTAATTAATGAAGATTGATTATACGTATATTCAAATTAATTTATAAAAGAATATATAAAGTTCTTGAATAATAATTAACATATCAAACAAAAAATAAATTCTTAGATAAATAAATTTCTAATTGAATAATGACATTTTCCAGAATTAATTTTAATCTATTTTAAAGTTAATTCATTCTGAAAGCAAAATAAGATGTATTGAAATTGGGAAATTACGTTTTAATTTTTTGGTTGGGAGTAAGAAAACGAATAAAATTGTATCAGTGGAGAATTAGAATATGAATTGGATGCATTTGATTCTTGATTTAGGCCTTCCTCTGAGCAACCGGTCTGGAATGGACATTGTAGTTTTCCGGATTTAATTGTTGTGGAGGATTTAATTGTCGAGGCTGTTCTTGATATTGATTATTATATTGTCTCTTAAGGCAATCATTAATTATATGACCCGGTTGTTTGCAATAGTAGCATGCTATTTCATCTTTTTGTGAAAAATTAGGTTCAGACTGGTAATTGTTTGGATGATTAGGGTCGTTTCGAGAGTCATTTCTATTCCATTATTGGCCGCGTGCCTGTTCCCTCCAAGGGGGTCTTTCTTGCCCGTATTTATTTTGAGTTTCCCGAGTCTCGTATTGAGGGTTATTATTTGACCAATTGTTTTGTAGTAAAAATCGATTGTTAGTTTGATTTTTAGAATAATTAGGAAAATTTCGCCTTCGATTTTGAGAATAATTAGGAAAATTTTGTCTTTGATTTTGAGAATAATTAGGAAAATGTTGTCTTTGATTTTGAGAATACTTGAGATAATTTTGTCTGTGATTTTGAGAATAATTATGCAAAAATTGTCTTTGATTTTGAGAATTCTTAGGAAAAAATTGTCTTAGATTTTGAAAATTATTAGGAGAAAATTCTCTTTGATTTTGAAAATTGTCGAGAGAAAATTGTCTTTGATTTTTGGTTTGAAATTGATTTTGGGTTTGGTTAGAATTTGATAATTGTTGAATTAAATTTGTTTCTAAAAATGATAGTGATTTTTCTATTCTAGTTTAAAGTTCTGTTTTTAAACCTCTATTAAAATAATCGACTGCGTCTTTTTCCAATTATTCTATAAAATTGTCTTTTATTTTATTGACTTCTGCTGTCGAAATATTTTCAATGTTTGCTCTGTACGCGTCACTGATTTTATCCGATATTTCTTAAACTCTAGCTGCATATGAGAGTACTGTTTCGTTTTCCCATTGATAAATGTTACCCAATTCTCCCTGAAGCTGATAACCTGTTTTTGTTGGTGCGTATACTGCTTTTAATTTATTTATTAGTTCATTAATCGCACTGTAAGTGTACCCATATATGCATTTTCGGGCCTCCCCCGTAAGTTTACTTCTAAGCAGTTTAACTATGTTTGCTTCCACTTCCATACCTGGAAGCATTGACCTTGCTTCTTCGCATGCTTTGACAAAATGACTAAAAGGGACGTTATTTGATCCGTCGAGTAATGGAATGACCTCCAGTGCATCTCTGAGTGAGACCTGTTGGTTAGTAGAAAGTCTACTCATTTTGGATGTTTGAGAGTCAAAGTCTGAGTCTAATTTTACATGTAAGCTTGAAGTATGTTGGATTTTGACTTCCGGTATAAGAGGTTCTTGTTTCGGTTGAGTTTCTTTAAATATTTGTTCTTGAAATGGATTAGAGTTATTAAGATGATTTACTTTACTTAATGACTCTTTCTGTGAATTGTCAATTATTGTTGAATTTACTCTATTTTGATCGTCGATATTTATGTTAAAATTTGTGATAGTCACGTCATTCAATGTATTGTTATCCAAAGTTTCGTTTTGAAAGTTTTTTTTTAATTTGAGGAAAAAATTAATGTTTTATCTTCTAAACTAGTGTTAATTGGGGAATCTTTATTTGGAGATTCAGTTTCTAAAGTAATTGCCGACGTATCAATAGTACCAGATGCGTTAATTATTGAATTATTTTTAAAGTCTGAGCCTAAATCCGGTTTATTATTTAGGCATTTTTTCAGAACATATACAATTTTTTAGAAATTATATGTTGGGGGTACAGAGTATAAACATAACTGGCACAAAGAATAAATATAAATGGTACAGGGCATAAACACAGATAATATAAATTCACATATATAAATGGTATAAGTACAAATCCTAAAATTAACAGGTTTTTTGCATTCCGTTGAGTTCCGTGTGCTTTTTTTGTTGTATTTCAAAGAAAATATATTTAAAAAAAAAACTGAATTCAATTTTTTCTAATTCAAATAAAAATGCTGAATAAATTTTGATATTTTATTTCAAAATACTGAAAAAAAATTTTACTAGAATTTTGAAAGCAGAAAAAATTTGGTAGTTATATCTGTTATCGGTAGTTTTTAGTTTTCGTGGTCGATACATAAATTTTGTAACGAGGTATGTTACGTCCTGAAGGGAACAAACTTACCTGGTTAAAAATAATTAATTAAAAAGGTTTCTCGTTTTTGAACGAAGTCTAGGACTTTGAAACAGGGATGAGAATAACTTCCGAAGGTTGAGATAACCACACACAATAATCTACAAATTAATCAAAATACAATTGTACATATGATATTTGAGTTTATTAAACATAGACAATTACAAAGGTGAAGAGTAATAGCTGATTTTAATTTTTAAAAAGAAAACGAATGATGTTTTTTTCTTTTCAATTGAGTTCAATTTTACTTGATGTATTTGATTTTAAACTTTAACTTGCACTGGAGACTCTCAGGTAGCGCAAACTCCTTATCTAGATCTCCACCTAATGATAATCCAATTGTTCACTTTTGAAACTGGCGAGTAACTATATTTGGGATGTTTATATGTAGTATAAAAATAGTGTGGATGGGACCAACACAAATAAATATTCTTATGTTATGTATCTGTATTATTGTTCTCTCTTCCTAATAAGAGTCTGTATTTCGCTCCTTAATTAAACACCTCATTTTACCTTAAAAGAAACCCCCCATCGTTGATCTTCTAATCCTCTTAAGCCGTCCCTGGAAGATTCTTGGCGCAAATAACCTATGACTCACAACCTACCTGAGGGGGATTGGCGCTACTAAACTCCTCCGGAATTTCTACCTTTCAGGTAGTCTTTCTGGATTAGGACAAAGCTATACTTATAATTGAATCTTTGGTGTGCTAAAACCTTGTTTTATGGTGTTGGCCTTTGAATTTATTTAATTTTAAATGTCGAAATCTACAACTGCCTTCATTTTTGCAGGTAACATGAAGAATAGATACCAGCTTATTTTGGTGTCTACACTCTACGTAATCCCTCTTTCTGATTAGTATTTATGGAAAATAACAGAGTTGTCAAAACATCGACACAATCTGCTGTACCTAGAATAAAGTCCTCCAGTGTAAAACATATGTGATTTCGAAATTTCGGGGTGGGGGGCTCAGCCCCCCCCCCTGACCACGCTACTGAATGACTCTAAATATTTCTTTATAAAAACTAAATATAATTATAACTGAAATATGTAACCACAAATGACACCAAATAATAGGCAATGCGCTCAGCGCTGCCAGGTGGCAAAAAAAAATAAATCTTCAGCTCTCCCATATCTTTCCTCAGAAAATCTCTAGAGCAATTCAAAAAAATTCTTCAGATTTCTTCAGAATTTCTTCAGATTTCAAAAGTCACTTTTTTAAAATAATTCATAATACTATTATGAACTATTCAAGTTGTAATAGCTATTTGAGTTGCAGCAACACATTAATCATATGAATTTTTATGAATTTAACTAAGAAATATGAATTAAAAAGGATTGTACACTAAACCAAACATGCGAACAAAGCTCCCGAAACATATTTTACATACTCACCTTACGCGCAGCATTGTAATTATTTAAATTTATTTTTTAAATTACTTTTTTGCACGTTGTACTGAAATAAATTACTTATCTTTTACCCTCTCATATTATGCGACTGTAATATGCACGCAATGAGAATGTGCCTGCAGAGCGGGCATATTTTTTAAATAAATGTTTCAATATAGATATTAATAAAAAAACATAAGAGTCCATAAGAGTGAAAGAGACGAACCATTCTCTGTACCTTTCACTCTTTTGGGTTACTGCAGGCAGCCTGCCTGCCACTGCCAGCAAGCGAAGTATGAAAAGGCCTTTAGATCATGAACTCTGCGGATATTAGCCCGTTCGGTTGTGAAAAATCGTGAAATATGATTGGGAGGCTGGGAAACGGGAACGGTTATGGTTGGTGGTTGAAATTTTTTCCACTCGGAACGTTCCAAACAAAAATTGCCGTTATTGTTATTATTATTATTATCAATAAATATCGCGTAAACCGTAAGTGATAAGTCAAACTCAATGTCAGTTTATGATCTGGATATCATATTATAGATAGTATATGCGGTACTCAAAACTCAAAAATGACATTTATTTTCACCTATCTCTTACGGTTTATGAGATAATTGTTGTTAAAAATAACAACAATGTAAGGTTCCCCTGAGGTCCCAATGGAACGTTCCGTGCTATTAGGGTCATGATTGCGTTTTCCTTACTAGTTCTACGTTCAGCGTTTCATCATTAGGCATCGCAGAAAATTGCTTTCTATAGAAGCAAATTGAAAAAAAAGGATCCTTTGAAAAAAATCCTCAGATTTTAAGAAAATTTCCTCAAAATCTTCAGAAATCGCAGGCACGCAAAAATTTCCTCAGATCTGAAGAAAAATCCCCAGACCTGGCAGCACTGAATGCGCTCTCACACATCGCTGATGAGGCTTTTGCCTGTGTTGAAGCTAATGTGGCGCCGCAGTCGGGATTGAGAAGGTACTTTTTATTCAGAAGCTTTGACGCGTGAAATGCGTGGTGACTTGGGGGGCCTGGTTAAGTCAATTTTGTTACAAAAATGTCACTAATTGCAAATTCACTGATTAAAATGTTTAACTAATGAGTTCTGTAATGAATATATTTTAGGGAGATTAAGGAGGTACGGTCAGGAATACACTTTTCTTACGGATTTGTTTAAACTTTGACTATAGGTTCTTTGGAATGTTATCTAAGCGTTTGCGAAATTTGACAAATATTGTCCTCTCCTGAGCTGAGATAATTAAGATCAAAGTTGAACCCTCATACACGTAAAGCATCTAGTACTGTGAATGCTGGTGGAGATAACAGTGAAGCCCCAAGAGTAGTAAAGAAATGAAAAAGAAACGAAAAAATGTGGTTATCAATAAACTCAAGGCAGGAGAATTTGTCACAGTGAGATCCGAGAATTTGCATCATCCTGTGCGGAATACATTTCGTTTGTTTCAAGATGAGAACGGAAAGCACCAGAGGTTCGCTCAATTCGCTTTAAATTTGACAGAATGTTTATATTATTTATCTTCAGGGTATTTATTTTTTATGTATTAATGATTTTCTTTAACTGCAATAATCATGTTCTTAGAAGGGCAAATCAAAAAATGTTATCCATTTTTTCCTAACGCCAACAGTTCACTAGATACTTGTAGAAAAGCAAAGTTTTAATCCTTTTACGGAAAATTTTATATGCCTGTAGTTCTTGAGACTGACAGGTTCCGAATTTTGAATTAGCAAATCATTTGTTACAAAAGTACAAGTTTTATCGGTTGTGAAATTTTAATCCTTAGCATATGTCCATATAGTTTGTAGATGTTGGAGTATAATGGACAACAAAATTCACAAACGAAAACTTTTGTATTTTTGACCCTGGCAAATATTAAAGCCTTAAATTGAGCTGCCGGATCGAATAAGTGCACATAAAATTATTTCGCCGGGAGTGTGAAGACCCTTGGAGGCTATCTGAAAGATTTTCGAATTTTAGTTTTGAAAAATTATATCTAGATGTAGAATTTCATTGCGCATCTTTTTTCCTCAGGTGAAAAGTTGGAGCTTTTTTAGTATTCTAATTAAAGCCAAAAAACATACTTTTTTGGAAAAATCTATTTTTATTAGGTTTTCACTTCACCTCATGCTCAGCCAGTCAGTTTTTGGAATTTTTAAATAAAATTTTTAGGAAATGTAGGTCGAAATGTCCTTTGGCTGATAGGGTAAAATGAATTTAAAAAATTTATTTGAAAAAAGTTGTTATTAATTTTTTTCGGAAGCTCGGCGCACATCGGACTTTTCTAACTTCCAACGTTTCGTTTATAGAGCGAATTTTGAGAAACAACACACTTCCAGCGAGAAAGTTGTTAACAACAGTACCAATCGAATTGATATTTAAGAAATTATTTATGTCTCAAGTCCATAGCGGCTAGGCGACTCGCGCGCGGAATGTAGCTAGAGTCTCAGATCCGATTCTTAGTACAGTTCACCGGCGCCAAAAATATAATCTAATCAAGAAGTCAGGTAATATCAAAGTATTATGAATAAATAAGCAAATAAATAATATTGCATGATGTAAAATAATTTATTCATTTCATATTCTGTACAATAGACTGGTTCTATATTTGAGACAAACTTTCCGAAAGTAAAACAAAACATAAACATCTAATAGTTGAGATTCACCGGATTCCTAATTCCGCGAATTTTTCAATGCTTCACAATAGGAAGGTCGGGTGAGTTACGACGGACCGCCCGGGGTGAAGTGTCGTCGAGAAATTTCACACTCCATCATTCTGCTGTGCTCTTCAAAGTGGGAACGCCTGTTTTCGGTTCATTGTGGGTACTTTCTCGGTGGCGGATTGCTCCTTTCCAGGCGCATCAATGAAGCACATTTTCGATTAATTAGAAAATAACAAAAACAAGACCACTTTTCAAAAAGCGAAGGCTTTCTTTTTCCGTATTATGCCATTGAGATTATTCGGTAAAAATATTACATTGAACCATCCATCTATGTTGGAATAAACTGCTGTTATGTAATACATAGGCTAAAATTCAAGCCTGAGGAAGCGCCTTAAACGGTCCGAAAGCTTCATCCAATTCCTAAATAAAAATTTGCAACAAAGATGCTTGCAAAAACGACATTTTTGAATATTTAAAATTTTTTAGGATCTCTACTGCATTCTAAACATGTTGTAGAACACACCCGAACTTTTTCAAATTTTTTCCAACATATTATTTGTTGTAAGGTCATGTAAAAGTATATGTCTTTGAACAGTGGGCCTATTTACAGCATTTTTAATTGTATTTTGTTTAACAGCTCTGAAGGAAATTTGTTTACAAAAATTTTAGAAACACCTTTTTCTTCAGTAAACTTAGTGTATGTTTTGTTTACATTATGCGAAGGTCAATAGTCATAAAGGTGTTTGTGTGTTAAGATATAGAGGTCAGTAAGTTGTTTTGAGCACACAGTTATTTTATTCTCATTTCGTAACAGATTTGAAGAGTTCCCGTGTGCAAATAGCCAAATGTTTGCCCACCTACAAATTTGGCCCCAGCTTGAAAAATTATTTTATGGCTACAACAGGGTTAATATCTCAAATCTAGTTTAAACCAACTCTGTTGCACAGCTCTTGAATACAGCGCCATCAACTTGGTTGTGCATCTGTTTTCAGTCGGGCTTCATCTTGAACCTTTTCAACACATGTAGATAACAATTAAGTTGATTTGAGGTTATGTTGGCAAGTGTTTTTGTGATTTCGTCTGTATTAATTATTATTAAAGTGTAATTCAAATTATCAAAAATGCCGAAAGTGAAAGGCACTTGTCGCGTTCGAAATTTTAATTGATGTTGCTTTATAAACTACTTGTTTATTTAATAAACTATACATTATTTTAGAGGATTACACTATCTGAAATATTGTTTACAGAAAAGTAGCTGACCATTTAACTCATCCTTCAAAGATCAAACATGAAAGAAATTAATCTATAAAATGTAGATTACCTAAAAATCAAAATTCAAATAATTAAATATTTTATTGATTAAATAATTGTGAATAATTTTATTTAGAATTAGGTTTACCAGCTCTGTCACGATCACCCTTTTTCAAATTATTTTATCGAATCATTTACATTTTCAAAATGTCAACCCCGTCTGGCTCCATTGCTTTCATTTAGACTCTGGCCGGGTTAGGCGTTTCATTTGTGGTTTGGTCCTGTCTAAGTCCCCAGTTTGGTGCAAATTTTTTCCTAGTTTGGGCCCAGCTCAAATTTAGAGATCGCCAATTGTAAATTTTAGTTCCGTTTCATAATTTTTGTATTCTAAGCTCATTTTAGGAATAATAATTTGACAAAGCTGATTCACTTCTTCGCTGTTTTTGAAAAAATAGTCTTTCAAATATTTGCTACACGCCATACATAATGTAGCGAAAAACAGTTTCTTTCTGGGGGTAACTTTTTGGAGACTTTTGTTTGATTAAAAAATATTTTATTTTATAAGAGATAGAATAAAAAAATTCTATTCAAATTTAAAAAAATCGCCTATTCATAAAATTTACGAACCGAAAAGTCACGCCCGTGTGGAAAAGTTAAGTGGGGCCAGACTGGGCCCCCACCAGATTGCCCAGTTAATAGCTGGGCCCCAACTGGGCAGCCCAATTAATGCCTAATTGGGCTACTGTCTGGGTAGTAAAAGTCAGCTCATCGAATGCTCAGATTGAGGTAACTAGCTGGGCCTTAGTTGAGCAGACCACTTTATGCCCAATTAATAAAAAAAAGGGTACAGTTATTGAATTCATAAAGTTAAAAGTAATCAATGATGAAAATTTGTTCTTATTTTTGTTAATTTGACGCTTCTTTATGATTTAAGAACTTTTAGCATCCTATTATTCTTTTTGACCTCCATCACAGTGCCTTCTAATAGTCAGCTCAGTCCTAAAAGCATCTGACGTGGTGTTTTCTGCGATAAATTTGGTATAGTACAAATACTCATCTGAGACTGAGAAATAGCACAAGGCGATGACTAATTTTGTTAATGTTTACTTAAAAAAAAAAACGAAATAACTTTGTAAAAATAGCCTGGTTTTACGGAAGCTTGAACGGACTTGACTACAAGAAAAAATGGCGTGCGCGACTGCTTTAGTGTAGACGACAGAGACCGTCTGCGGCGTTGCGGCTCGCGCAGCCGCACACGTTAACCAATACAGGTGAGTTCCTCAAAATTACAAAATGCTAAGTTGAAAAAAAATGTTTATTGTTTTTTTTCAATGTTACTGTACTCTGTTGATCTCTTCGTCGCTTTTAGGAAATTTTAATTTTCATTCAGGGTTTATATCTAATTCAAAGACAGTTTCATTATTTTAAGTATATGAAAAATATAATATGTAAAATTTATTATAAACTTATCTTAATGTTAAATGAAAAATTGTACACGGAGGAAATTTGTTCATTAAAATTTACCCAATTAGTTAGGTAAATGAAGGACATTACTGCATTTAGATAAAGTTTACAATTATTTTAGGATTTAATACAAAATAGAACTATAAATAATACAAAAGAGTTATGTAAAATCTCAAATCCAAAAGTGAAAATTCTGATATGTAATAATTGATATAAGTGTTGTATTATTTTCATACCAGTATGAAAAAACATCCGACGGCACTGGACAACTGACTTCGAACTTCGAGGCGGGAGATTCCCGAAGACTTATGTTTGAAAACAAGATTAAATTTATAACGAAAAAATATGAATTTTCTACATAAATAATTGAAATTCTCATAAAAGAGATAATGTTTTTAATAAAATAAGTGAATTCCCAACTTAAAAGATCAATTTTCTCGTAAAAATGAAGTAGCTACCTTTTTCGTTGTAAAAATTATTTTTTACAAAAAAAAACAACATATTTTCTAGAAAATTTGTTTAATTTTTAACAAAAGAAATGAACATTCAACTAAAATCATGCATTTTCAAATAAAAACAAAAAGACATTTCACCAATTAGTTCAATAAAATACCATGAAATTAATTTTTACTTCAATAATTTTGATTTGTAGACGGCTTCGCATGGATACCCTCTCACGATGCAGAATAAATAATTGTGAAACTCTAAACATTTTCATGCAACTTTGAAAAAAAAAACCTATAAAATGTCGGCGCGTACAAATTTTCATAGAAATATACAGTAAATAAATGATCTCGACTCGAGAAGAGTCCAGATGTCAAGCCACTTCGAGCGCGCATAGCACTCGGATGGATGACCATCTGCGACGTATATGACCGAGTTATTGTGTATTCGCTGCGTTTTAACCTCGGTTTTAACTAATGTCGAGCATGATATTTTTTACGGGAGAGAGGAAGGGTGTCTTCGACAAATTGCCAAACTCTTAATTTGCTCATGAAAATAGTTTAAATAATTAATAAATGTTTGAAATTTGAAGAATAATCTTCTGATTCCTACCTTCATTCTAGCCCACAACAATCTGGGAGATACAAAATCATGATCTTTGAGATGCTGTATTGCTTTTTCATTCATAATTGAACCGACCCCTTGACTACCATGTGATTCGCTACCTACTACTGACCAGATTTCAAAACCGCTTTTCAATACCCCATTTTCTATGTTTCTACATTCGCGAACCTTTTCCTTCGCCTCAGGTACACATAAAATATCTAGTTTCTTTACGTGCATAGTTTCTCGTAGTTCCCTTAAGATCATTCACGAGTTAAGAAGTGATTCGTCGTACGGTGGAGAGTCATTGTTGTAACGTTAGTCCCACCAAAACTTCTGTTACTGGGGGAGTGGGTGGCAGAAAAGACTTGTTCCTACGACCTTTCTTTTGTTATATAATTAATTTAAATACCCTACATGAAATTGCATAAGTATCAGGAATGGGGTCGGTAAAATTTAAACTCTCTTAACGTTACTATCAAATAATCTAAAATCCAACTCAATTCAAGGGGCATTCATGAAAGAAAAGGATTTCGACGAATCCGATTCAATTAAATGAGACTCAACTGAGTTCAATTTAATTAGAGGTAAATTTAATACTATTCAATTGATTTAAAGGTCAATTCACCTAAATTAAAAGCTTATTCAAGGCACTTAAACTGAGTTTAAGAGAATTCAGTAAAATTCAAGAGAATTCCGATTGAATTTTGAGGCTTCTTGTTGTGATAGGGAAACTTAAACGAATTCGAGAAAATTGATTGTAATGCAAATTAAATTAAATTAATTAAAATTTAATTTAATTTAATGCAAGGCGCATATCTGCTCAATTTACTAGAGTTGTACCCTAGTTCAAAATATATCTATTGAATTAAAAGAAATTCAAAGAAATTTAATATAATTGAACGAAAATAAAGGAAATTCTAAAGAAAATGAGAAATTAAATGTCACTAAATTAGATGTAAGGTGTCTTCAACTTAATTAAATTAAAAATAAACCTAAATGAAAATGAGTTCTTGGAAAAAACAAAAAAAAAAAATTAAATTAATTCAACTAAATCATCACAAAATTAACGGGAATTTAATGAAATTCAATTAAAGCACATTTTGTATTGAACGAGGTTTAATTCATTCTAGGCGAATTCTATGTTATTTCAAATAAGGTTCAGCCAATATAAAATAATTCAACTGAAAGCGAGGAAATTTCAGCGTATTCATTGAAATTGAATCGAATTTAACTAAATAGAAATAAGTTCAGCGCAATTGAATTTAATTAAAGGAGAATTTAACGGGATTTGACGTTACTTATGAAATACGTGAATTCAGTATTTATTTTACGTTGGGCAAAATTATTTTCAATCCTCAAAGTATCAGAATAATTTGGTATTTAAATATATAATTCTGCAGTGAAAATCAAAGGTCACATATTGAATTGATTGCCCACAAATTTTATTTTTCCTTTTTTAGAATTATTTGAAGATTCCCCATGAATTCTCAATAAATTACAGATTTTTTTTCAAATTGCAATATTTTTCTAAAAATTAAAAAAAAAACGGTAAAATGGCAGCAGTTTTTCTAAAGTGTTCAAAAATAAATATATTTTCTTCAAAACTTTGCTTTCTAAAATTTATATTTTTCAGAGAGATTGGTGGTAATGTATCAACAATCAAAGTTTATCATTTTATTTAAAAATCACTAGCCTAATTTTAAGAAGAAAATTTGTTTGGGTAAATTGTTACGAAAAAAAATCCTTTCGCACTCTTAATTAAATATTTGTGTTTTCGCGCAGTTAATTTTGGTTTTAAGCTTTACCTTAACTGCAATAAGGATAATAAACATAAAAAATACATGAATTTGAATTCTCACAAAATTAAAATTGGTTGATTTCTTTTGATGAGTTTCTTTTACGAAAAGTAACTTTGTGAGAAATACAAAAATATTTTCAAGATAGAAATAAAAGTATCATAAGTAAAAAATAATTAATGAGATTAAGACTACGAAAGACATTCTACGTCATTTATTGTGTCATTCCTGGTCCGGTGCCATGAATCAAAAGAGTGAAAAATATTTGTCTGTAAAATTTTTAACCCTAAATATTATTATCTTCTTAATTTCCACTTGTGATTCGTGATTTTGGAAGAAAGTAATAAATTGCCAGTTTTTGTTCAAAATAAGTTTCTTCAATATGAAGTAGTGGTTTACCAAGAACCAAATTAAAAGAATACATATGTTGTACATATTAACATCTGTCTCTAAAAAAAAAGCATTAAAAAATGGGGTTTTCAAGAGAATCCATTTTCAATAATTTTGTAAAAACTACCGCTATTTTGTTATTTTTCAATATGCTTTCATTTTTCTCGAATCAATTACAAAATCATGATACAATAATTTTATTTGGATCATTGATCATTGATTTTTGACTCACACCAATTTTTAAGAATAATTTCTTATTGTTTACCCAAGAATTCACTGAAATGGACTTAATTAGGGCAAAAACTTCAAAAATGGTTTCCCCGACTTGTGAAAATTAGAAGATTTTTTTGTTTCTCGCACATTTTTTTGGTACGGTTATAACCAGTTTTCCTTGTACCTTTCTGTTGTTGAAACATTCCCCACAGAAATGTTCAAATTACTTATAGTATGGGGAATAATAAGTAACTGGAAAACCGATTTCCCTTACAGTTTTATTTTATGGTCTCTTCTTTCCATTTTGGTCCTAATATCTCTATTCTGAATTGATATTGTTCGCCAAAGTACTCTTTCAGTATGTTCCACGCCCTCTAACCGCAACGAGAATCGACATGACTAAGAAAGGATTAGAGATCTAAATGTATTAGAATTCAGTGAAGGATTAAAGATGCATTAACTAGCCAATGGGTTAACCGACTTGGCTTCATCATTCCCATCTATACCCTGTCGCAAGGCATGAAAGGCACAGTCCTTCGTCACAAAGCTGTCGAATTTCCGGACAAAGTTAACTGGATAATTTTCGAGATTAAGCCGATCTAACCAGTCCCGTACACGTTTACAAACTTGCGGATTTGCTTCTCAAGCTGTTTGCTCGTGTGGTCATCCGAGTCATCAGGACAATTGTTGCGGTCACCCGCAGATTATCACTTGCCCGCCCACTCATAAATCCCTGGTCCTAGGATACACTCGCAGGTCTCTGATCCGCAAGGATTTCTCTAAATTTTCAGTAATTTTCAGAATTCCATATACATTATGGTAGAATTTTCATTATTTTAGGAAAATATTAGGTACAATTATTAAATTGAGATAGGGTAAAACAGTACGATATGGATATCAGTACGAACTGAATAATGGAAAAAGTGACTGGGTTTTAAAGCAAAAGTTCTGTAGTATATTTTTTATAAGTAACAATATTAAAAATAAATTTCAGGATCAGCCTTTTCACTACCTACTTACTATTTTTAAATTGAAAAATTGAAAAATGTGATTTTAACATCACAATGAGATTTTTTTATAGTTGATTATGAACTAATCTATTTAGATTATTACATTTTCCAATTAGGAAAACAATTTTAAACATCAAATTGGGAAACGATGAAAAATTTAATGTATTTCTAATATTGCTAATATTTAATGCATTCTTCTTTCAAAAATTTTTAATGAAAAATAGATTTCTTTCAAGAAATTGAGATAAAATTATTAAGACTCAATTAAAAGAATTCTGAAAATATTCATAGGCTTTTTGTAACCAATCGATCGCAATCAGCAATTACCTTTTAAGAATACCGATTCAAATAATTTTTACTGCCGATTTAAGTGCATCCAATCGATTTTTGTTTCCTGGGTTATTATTATTATTATTAAGTTTTAGTTCGTCCCCGAGACTGTAGTAGCGCTAAAAATCGTGTACGGAAACATACATTGGGCTCTTATGATAAAGAAAAATTCAGTGAAGTGTATAGGGAGGGTTCATAGCGACGATAAGAAGAAGCCGAGACTAGGGAAAGAAGGGAGGAGGTTATAGAAATAGTAGAGGGTGAAGGGAAAGAAGAAGGCGGAACGACGAGGTTTCCACAAAATTACGGAGGAGACGTGAAGACGAAAGAAGGGAGAATGAATTGACAGTGGCGTTTTGGAACGTATCAAGGCTAATGAATAAAGATGAAGGATTCTGGTAATAAGTGAAGAAATGGGATGTGGTGATGTTGAGTGAAACCTGGGTAGATGAGAAGGATTGGAGGAGGGTGTAAAGGAAGTTACCCAAAGGATATATGTGGCAGATGCAAGAGGCAAAGAAGCAGGAAATACTAAATAGAGAGAGGAGAGGTAACACGAGACATTCAAGATGGGAAGAGGAGAGATGACAAGTTAGAAGGGAATGGAGAATGTGTGACGAGGGGAGGGAGTGGCAGGTAGTAGACGGGGAAATGAGTAAGAAGCAGGAAAAGAAGAGGCGGGAAAAGATTATGGAGTCAAAATATAATAAGTGGTATAGATTCGTCAAAATGGAAGGGGGCCCAGAATATTTAGAGAAATATAAAAAGGAGTGCAGGTGGTCCAGGATGATACGTTTCAGAATGGGAGAAGGCATGCATGAGTGTAAATATAGGATGAGTTCAGAAATGAAAATGTGTGGGTATGAAAGGGAATCGTGGGAGCACGAGCTGGAGAGATGTACAGGTGAAGAGGAAGGGGGAAAGAGCGTGGTAGATAGAGTTAGGTCGATACTGAACGGTTGTGGACAAGGGGAAAAGTGGATGATGATGAACTTGTAAATAATAAGAAGGCGAAGCAATGATAGGTTAAGATAAGCATAAGGCATAGTGATTAAGTGAAATGGTAATTTTTAACTTTTGCCCTGTCAAATTGCTTCATTTATCGTTCAATTAAAGATTCTAAAAGTTTGTTGCCGAAAAAAATTTTTGTTCAGCAAAAATGGGGGTGACGCCCCTATTCTGCAATCTGACCAAATTATGATTTAACATAAAAATGGATTAGACAAATTTTTCTAAAATTAAAAAATAAATTCACCTTTATTCTCACCGTTCAAAATGGAAACATTTTCAATTCTGAACCTTTAAAATTGAATTATTAAAAAAAAAGTTCGTAATAAAAAGAAATTTGGAATGAGAAATATTAAAAACTGCGTACTCCAGAAACTTGAAACTTAAAGAAATCAGAACTTCATCTAAAACTAAAAAATTAATTAGTCGGGAAGTATTGTGATATTCAAACCATTTTGTACTCTAATCCTTAAACATTTATATTACTTAAAGTAAATGTAATCGTTTAGAAATTAACCATTTTGGAATTGTCAATTATACTTTTTGAAATTCAAACATTTCAATTTTATTTGCAAAATTTAAACTATTTAAATTACTTTAAATAAATTCACATCGTTTATAAATTAATAATATTGTTAAATTTTCAATTATACTTTTTGAAATTCAACCATTTCAATTTCAATCGCAAAATTTAAACTTATGATATGAGAAAATTGAAAATTTAGCGTGTACTATAAAATTTCGAAATTCTAAACTTGAAACCACTGAAAATTAAAGAAATTATTCAATTGTTCAATAGAATTTTTTTTGAGACTGATGAAAGGGGGTGCACAAAAATGGCGAAATCTATGAAGCACTCAAAACTTATCAACTACCAGAAGGGGTTTTGCGGTGGCGGTAGCAGGGGTCAGTCTCTGATTTTTCGAAAAAAATCCGGTAACTGCTAAAAAATGGGAGTAAAGTGGTTGTATAGCAACTAAAGCAACGACGTGAAGTGCGCAGGAAGCCGACTCACAGCTGATGGCGCTGATAGCTCAACCGTAATTGATCGTTGTTACGTCCGGAGTTTGCTGGTGTCGATGAAATTCCGCTGGTCCCAACGATGATTGGACGAGAAGAAACGTGGAGTCCGTTTGCTTGGGTTTTGAGATTCCCAATTCCTTCACAAATGTTTTCACCATTCAATTATTTCTCACAATTACAGTAATCCAATCGTCCACAAGCTTCTGATACACTTATTGTTATTTAACGCGCGCGTTCACGTCAGAGTTAATAGTTTAATTAAAAGTCAACTTCACTTGCAAATTGAAAAATGACACATTTAAGAATTTAAGTTGATCCCATTCCTGAATCAGATTTTGATTCTACTTGAGCGCGGGGGGAGGTAAATTGTATCGTTTCTGTAGGTGAATAAATGATTATCACGACGAAGTGCAATTCTTCGTAAACCCGGCAAAGTTGGAAAGGTTGGTAGCTAGGATCGGAGAAAATCTCCAGCAAATCAAATAAGATGCTGTCCGGAGCTGACATGAAAGATTATTAATTAATTGACATTCAAGAAATATCCATTATTAATTAATTGAAACTCAATCAAAAGTTAATCGAATGATTGAACCATATTGTGCAAGATTTTGTAAGAGGTTTGTTCAAAATTCCGATAGCGATTTAATGGCTGGAAAGCTTTCTTCTCACGTTTTGAACGCACGCGCCTATATTTATAACTTGAATCCAATAACGTAGGAAGGTTCGCGCGGAGCATGTCGTCACTACTATTGAATAAAAAATTCATTTTATTTCGATGTCAACACCATCCACCAATCAGCCAGTGGATGATTTCACCCTTGACATCACAGATTAGGGCGAAGATCGGTCCAAGCTGATTCATTGCTTGCATCCAGCGAGTCAATCCTTCCTTCCTGTTTATTGCATATTTTCGGCGCCCTTCTCTCGCGACTTTGTCTCGACCGGTTATCCTTAATTACTATGACTAATATCTATCATACATTTTTACCTATAAGAAAAAGAGAGAAAGAGAACGTTTCTTGCTATTGCACCATTCGTGATATTTAATGTTCAATTGATTTTCCCAGCCATCACTCAATTGCACCATTGGATTCAATAAAATAAACTAACTGAATTTATATTATTACCTATAGCAATAATAACACCGGCACACAAAAAAAAGTGGTCTGCCCGGCGGACCACACCGGCATATCTATATGTTTTTGGGGTCGCTGAATCCTAATTCGGGGTCCAAATACACAAGTTAGGTCGTATTTTTCCAAAAAACGCAAAAATATACGTAAAATCGACGAAAACAGCGACTTTTCTTGTATATTTTTACAAAAAAAATATCTTCATGCCAGGTGGACTTAACCAGCATATTTATATGTTTTTGGGGTCGCTGAATCCGAATACTGGGTCCAAATAACCCAGTTGGCTCATATTGTTCCGAAAAACGCAAAAGTGGACGTGAAAATGACAAAAACGGCGATTTTTGCTGTATTTCTTGTAATTTGCGTTAGTTCCCTGGCATGGCATTAGTAGGATTTTTTCTAAATAAGTTATATTTTCTTTTAGCGTTACCCAGGAGCAACGACGTGGACGTAGTAAATTCTGTTCCCTTGGGGTGCTTTATTACCGTGAGTCCCCTTGCCTCTCACGCTTATACACATATATATATATATATATATATATATATATGATTTTAACGTACATTACTTATACACCTTCATGCATAACATAATTTTTGCGATATAATCAGCAAGGAGCAATCTGTGCGAGCCGAACTGTGGACGTACAATGACGGTACACTGCCAAATTGGGCACGTCAAATTTTAGACGTGCACAGATGGTAAACCTTCTAACTGTGCACGTCTACGAAAATAAAAAAAAGAGTTCAAACAACAGGCCTTACAGTTTACATATTCGCATCCCGTGCAGACATTGTCCCGGTTGGCCCTACTACAACAAGGTTTCTGGTTGGAATTCAGCCGGGCTACACCTGGTTGGGATTCATGGTCAGGAACCGGTCGGGAACCGACCGGGCTTAATTTATCTCGAATTACCTAGTCGGGAGCCGGCCGGTTACTGGCCGGGCTAACCCTGGTTAGATTTCATGGTCGGAAGCCGACCGGGCATTACTCAGGATACTTTTTTTTTTAATTACACATTTTTTAAGATTCGTGACATTATCAAAAACGTACTTACGGATGCTAGATCAATTATTATTTGAAAAGTATGATTTAAAGATTTATTAGATCAGTAAAACAGAAATCAGCTTTCTGAAATTCTTTAAGAAAAAACATTTAATTCGTTGCAATGTTGGAACTTTATTAAATAAAACTGTTATCAATTCTTCAATGTGCAACAGCTGCATTTTTACAATTTTCTCTATTTTAAGACAATTTTTAGTCTGTACACTTTCAAATTTACCGCCATGTCCGACGCCTGCTGCGCCAGTGGTGCTAACGGACCGCGACTTTTACAACTGCGCAGGCATCGTGCAATGGTGGAGTAAGGAAGAAAACTGATGTTTTCTTCGTCACTCCTTCTCTACGCGACGCCTGCGCAGTTGAAAAAGTCGCGGTCTGTTAGCACCACTTTTCTGTGCCTGGCGTCTGCGTAGACACTTGCAAGTTTCACTTTCGCACCTCGAACGACAATGCACGTTGCATTCATGTCGCGCCGTTTCTTCGAAATTCGCAAATAAAATCAGTTATTAAAATCAACCTTATGTCAGTCATTAGTTTGAAAACCTCACTTACGTGGTTTCCAAAATAAAACAATTGCTAGGAGATTCTATCATCAGTGATTGAAACTCTACTCTAATTTTCTGGCAAGAATTTGTTAACTTGATTTTACATTCAAAGTTCTCCGTATTCTTCACTATGAGCCTTAAAAGGCAAACCAAGTCACCAATTTCTCGCCTAAAGCAGCATTTTTTAATGCTTTGTGGCCGGGTTACCCGACCAGATTCCGGCCTATATGAAATCTTCAAATTGTAAAAAAAATATTACTAAAACAAGGAGCTCCAATAACTATTTGAAATAATACAGTTCAACATGTGAGCCGCTTGAGTAACTAATTTTCATAGTAACCTAAGAATTGTGGGTTTGACTTTTGTAAGTGAGTTTGACCTCCTTTTTCGCATTGTGATAAGCACTCAGTGAGATTATTAGCCTACTATTTGAAATGATAAGTAAATAAGTTCAGTGGCGTAACTAGAAACGTGCAGGACCCCTCCACAAAGGAGGTCCTCTTGAAATTAAATAAGAAGGCCGAATTGTAACTTGTTTAGCAGTAAACAGTTTAGTCTAGTATCATTTAGTCTAGTATCAATACTGTTTTTTTGCTTGGTACAACATTTTCAGAATTCAAAAATTATTATAACACTTAAAATAATTGAGATTGTACTTGATTGAGCCACCCAGGTTCAAATGTTGTATTATTTGGAAGCATTTCATTTAGCAGAATAATCAAAATCTCATTTTTTGCTAGTATATGCAGTACTCAAAACTCAAAAATGACATCCATTTTCACCTATCTCTTACGGTTAGCGAGATACTTGTAAAATTTGTGTATAAATAGTATGTAATTAAACATAAATTAATTCTGATTATAATATAAGATAAAAGAATGCATTACCTCAATTTGGTATGATATGTTGAATTTGGTAAAAACGTTGCAAACAGTTGACAACCTATGTTGAAAACTACATTGACGATTTTAAGGGAAATAATTTCAAAACATTATTTTGGTTATTTTCTACATTGAAAATTACAACCTCATTCACAATTCATGGTGGACTAAAATAATGTAATCCTATACTTTTTGTTATAGAATTGTGTTCACAGTTTGAGTGTTTGCCTAATGGTGACCCTATTCCTGGTGTTCCTCGTGGCAAACCTCATTCTTCTGACAGACAATATCCAGAAAGGACTCCACATGTTGCCACACCTGCTAGACCTAAAACTTCTGCCGAACCTCCTTCTCCTGGGAAATCTGCTCTTCGTGGCAGGTCTAGGTCTCCTGCCAGGCAGTCTTCTTCACTCATACTTGGATTTACTCTTGAAGAACTCAAATACATTCGACTTATTCCCCACAATAATCTGAACCGGATGTTCGAACTTCGGAGATACACTTTTCCTCCTGATATACCAATTAAATTGAAAACAACAAAAAATGCCCTTAATCCTATGCCAAATGAAGAACAAATTGTATTATCAGCGTCCAATGGTGATATCTTTGCAATGTTGGAAAAAACAAAAAGTCTAACCTTTCTTCGTGCAATTTACACACCTGTTACAATAGGGGTAAAACGGGCAAAAATAAACATGTACAGCGGCGCGGTTGAAGGTTTGACCCCAGAAGAACTCGCAGAATGTCAAATAGGTCACTATATTCCCATCCAAACGAGTTTTAATATAGTACGTGTGTGAAACTAATAACACATACATTTAATATCATAGAGTAAAAAATAGTTATACTAATGAATAAATATGATAAATGATGATATATATAGTCGATTGACAAATAGATTTTCATTTTTGTTCCTGACCGAAATGAACTTCTGCATAATGGAATATTTTTTCTTGGTTTTAAAATAGATATACGTGCTACGATTTATTTTATCCTGCGGGAAAGCTGTTCGACCTTAATTATTTTTATTTTAAAACATTTTCGTCTAAATTATCCTTTTACTTAGAGGCATAATATTATAAATTTTAATTAAGACCAATTCGAGCAGGTTTAACGAGTAAAAATCTTGAAGAAAAAGCTAAAAAATGTGAAAAAGTCGTCTTTGTATAGTTAAAAAAAAATTAAAAGTGCATACAATAAAAAGCTTTAGAGGTGTTATTTTTTATTTTTATCGTCATATGATTCACCGTATTTTTTTTAATAATGCCAACTTTGGGAAGATTTTTACATTCTCATTCATGAGAGTGTAATGTAATCGTCCAAAATTGCGATCTCTGGTTTTTAACGGATCTTTACGTGCTGGCACTCACAGATTTCGAAAATCATAACATTTTGTCGGTGTCTGTGTGTCTGTCTGTATGTCTGTCTGTCTGTATGTATGTCTGTATGTATGGTTACCTGAATGTTGTAGTCACGCTAACTTTTGAAGAATTTTTCGAATCGAGTCAGCCTTTGATAAACCTTTTAAGGGTCCCAAAATGAAGGTCAATTCCGTTAACCAGATATTTCCGACCAAAATTAAAAATTTTAGAGCATTTTCAAAATTTGAAGAAAAAAAATTTTAAGTTTCATAAATTTTTGTCCAAATGTCTTTTAGATGGAAGAGAGTATAACCTAGCTGTTGAGCGCAAAGCGCGAGTATCGCAATGAGAATGTAATCGTCAAGGCCGTAGGTGCTTTGAGATTTAAAACAATTTTCCATTTGCGGACAACAGCCAAAATTGAAAAAAACCGCCGAAAACTCGTGCTGTCACGGATAGATGGTGAGTTCTCCTCCAAAACGAAGAGGGAGTGACTTTTTTAACCTACCCTACTCGAAAGGTACCATCAAGAGGCGGTAGAAAAATTTTTTTTTTTAAATTTCCCTTTGCGGACAACAGCCAAAAATGAGAAAAAATCTGAAGACGCGTGCTGTCACGGATAGACGGTGAGTTCTCCCCCAAAACAAAGAGGGGGTGACTTTTGTAACCTACCCTATTCGAAAGGTACCATCAAGAGGTGTTAGAAAAAATTTCTTTTTTAAATTTTCCGTTTGCTGGCAACAGCCAAAATTGAGAAAAACCGCCGAGAACGCGTGCTGTCACGGATAGACGGTGAGTTCTTCCCCAAAACGAAGAGGGAGTGACTTTTTTAACCTTTCCAATTCAAAAGGTACCGTCAAGAGGTGTTAGAAAGAAAATAAAAAATAAAATTTCCATTTGCGGACAACAGCCAAAATTCAGAAAAACCGCCGAAAACGCGTGCTGTCAATGATAGACGATGAGTTCTCCCCCAAAACGAAGAGTGTGTAACTTTTTCAACCCACCCCAGTCGAAAGGTACCATCAAGAGGTGTTAGAAAATTTTTTTTCTTCAAATTTTCCATTTGCTGGCAATAGCCAAAATTGAGAAAAACCGCCGAGAACGCGTGCTGTCACGGATAGACGGTGAGTTCTCCCCCAAAACCAAGAGGGGGTGGCTTTTTCAACCCACCCTATTCGAAATGTACTATCAAGAGGTGTTAGAAACAAAATTTTTAAAACAATTTTCCATTTGCGGACAACAGCCAAAATTGAAAAAAACCGCCGAAAACTCGTGCTGTCACGGATAGACGGTGAGTTCTCCCCCAAAACGAAGAGGCAGTCACTTTTTCAACCTTTTCAATTCAAAAGGTACCGTCAAAAGGTGTAAGAAAAAAATTTTTTTAAAAATTTCCATTTGCTGGCAACAGCCAAAATTGAGAAAAACCGCAGAGAACGCGTTCTGTCACGGACAGACGGTAAGTTCTCCCCCAAAACAAAGAGTGGTTGACTTTTGCAACACAACTTATTCGAAAGGTACCATCAAGAGGTGTTAGAAGACATTTTTTTTTTTAATTTTCCATTCGCGCACAACAGCCAAAATTGAGAAAAACCGCTGAAAACGCGTGCTGTCACGGATAGACGGTGAGTTCTCCCCCAAAACTAAGAGAAGGTGACTTTTTTAACCCACCCTATTCGAAAGGTACCATCAAGAGGCGTTAGAAAAAAATAAAGATTTCCATTTGCGGACAACAGCCAAAATTTAGAAAGACCGCCGAAAACTCGTGCTGTCACGGATAGACGGTGATTTCTCCCCCAGAACGAAGAGGGGGTGACTATTTTAACCCACCCTATTCGAAAGGTACCATTAAGAGGTGTTAGAAAAAAATAAAAAATGAAAATTTCCATTTACGGACAACAGCCAAAATTTAGAAAAACCGCCAAAAACTCGTGCTCTCACGGATAGACGGTGATTTCTCCCCCAAAACGACGAGGAGGGGGTGACTTTTTTAACCCACGCCATTCCGAAGGTACCATCAAGAGGTGTTAGAAATTTTTTTTTTTTTTAATTTTCCATTTGCGCACAACAGCCAAAATTGAGAAAAACCACCGAAAACGTTTGCTGTCACGGATAGACGGTGAGTTCTCCCCCAAAACGAAGAGGGGGTCACTTTTTTAACCCACCCTATTCAAAAGGTACCATCAAGAGGTGTTAGAAAATTTTTTTTTTCAATTTTCCATTTGCGCACAACAGCCAAAATTGAGAAAACCCGCCGAAAATGCGTACTGTCACGGATAGACGGTGAGTTCTCCCCCAAAAAGAAGAGGGTGTGACTTTTTTAACCTACCTTCTCCGAAAGGTACCATCAAGAGGTGTTAGAAACAAAATTTTTAAAACAATTTTCCATTTGCTGGCAACAGCCAAACTTGAGAAAAACCTCCGAAAACGCGTGCTGTCACGGATCAATAGTGAGTTCTCCCCCAAAACAAAGAGAGGATGACTTTTTCAACCCACCCTATTCGAAAGGTACCATCAAGATGTGTTAGAAATTTTTTTTTTTAAATTTCCAATGGCGGACAGCATCCAAAATTGAAAAAAACCGCCGAAAACTAGTGCTTTCACGGATAGACGGTGAGTTCTCCCCAGTTTTCGGCGGTTTTTCTCAATTTTGGATGTTGTCCGCAAATGGAAAATTAAAAAAAAAAAAAAATTTCGAACACCTCTTGATGGTACCTTTCGAATAGGTTGGGTTAAAAAATCACTTCCTCTTCGTTTTGGGGGAGAACTCACCGTCTATCTGTGACAGCACGCGTTTTCGGCTGTTTTTCTCAATTTTGGCTCTTGTCCGCAAATGGATATTTTTTTTTCAATTTTTTCCTAACACATCTTAATGGTACCTCCCGAATAGGGTAGGTGGGTTAAAAAGTCACTTTCTCTTCGTTTTGGGGGAGAATTCACCGTCTATCCGTGACAGCATGCGTTTTCGGTGGTTTTTCTCAATTTTGGCTGTTGTCCGCAAATGGAAAATTTGTTTAAAAATTTTTTTCTAGCACTTCTTGATGGTTCCTTCCGAATGGGGTGAGTTAAAAAAGTCACCTTTTCTTAGTTTTGGGGGAGAACTCACCGTCTATCCGTGACAGCACGCGTTTTCGGCGGCTTCTCTCAATTTTGGGTGTTGTCCGCAAATGGAAAATTTTATTTCTTATTTCTTTTCTAACACCACTTGATAGTACCTTTCGAATAGGGAAGGTTAAAAAAGTCACTCCCTCTTCGTTTTGGGGGAGAACACACCGTCTATCCGTGACAGCACGCGCTTTCGGCGGTTTTTCTCAATTTTGGCTGTTGTCCGCAAATGCAAAATTTTATTTTTTATTTTTTTTCTAACACCACTTGATAGTACCTTTTAGATAGGGAAGGTTAAGAAAGTCACTTCCTCTTTGTTTTGGGGGAGAACTCACCGTCTATCTGTGACAGCACGCGTTTTCGGCGGTTTTTCTCAATTTTGGCTGTTGTCCGCAAATGGAAATCTTTTTTTTCAATTTTTTTCTAACACCTCTTGATGCTACCTTTCGAATATGGTGGTTTAAAAAAGTCACCCTCTCTTCGTTTGGGGGAGAATTCACCGTCTATCCGCGACGGCATGCGTTTGCGGCGGTTTTTCTCATTTTTGGCTTTTGTCCCCAAATGGAATTTTTTTTCAATTTTACTCTAACACCGCTTCATGGTACCTTTCGAATAGGGAAGGTTAAAAAAGTCACTTCCTCTTCGTTTTGGGGGAGAACTCACCGTCCATCTTTGCGAGCATGGCTTTTCCGAGTTTTTGTCGCTGGATTCGCCTTAGGAAATACAGAAATGGTTTCTGTGCATTTTTTTTCATGTTTTTGCACAATATATGAGCTAAAAATTAAAGAAAAAAAAATTCGTCAAGTGACGTCTCGAACATCAGTCCAATCATTCTAATCAAAACTTTGATTATTTCATTTTTTTTTTCACCTTGCGTGTGGGTTTTCGAAATATCTCATTTTTTCCACGTCCTCAATATTATTTGTAACGATTAAAACAATAAAATAACCATCATTAATGCTCATGGTACTTGAAAATTCCTATTTTTACATTCTCATTTATTATCCCAAAATTTCAACTCAATGTGACTATTCGTGTGAAAATAAGTTTACAAATAAAAAAAGTGTCGGTAAAACCAAAAAGACGAATTTTCTACAAAACAGTTGAATTTTTGACCCCGAAATAATATTTTTCAACAAAAAAGTTAGTTTTTAGCCAAATAGTTGAATTTTCCACCAAAAGAGTTGAATTTTCAACCCAAAAAGGATGGAATTTTAACAAAATTGTTGACCTTTCGAAAAAATGGATAAATTTTCAACCATAAAATGTGAATGCTTGATGACAAAAATAATAGTTGATAAATCAACAAAAACGATGTTAATTAAAAAAATTAAATAGTTGGATTCATCCAAAAAGACAAATTTCTAACAAAAAAGTTAATTTTAAACAAAATAGTTGAATTTTCTAAGAAAATAATTGAATTCTCAAACAAAAAGGATGACATTTTAACAAAGTTGTTGAATTTTCAACAAAATGATTAAACATCTAATCACATTAGATTTTAAACAAATAAGAAAATAGTTAACCAAAAAAAGAAGAAATGTGAACCCAAAGTACAATAGTAGACTTTTCAACATAAAAAAGGAACTTTTAACCAAAAATAGTCGGATTTGCTTATTGGGTTCTATTAACTCAGTTAGCATGTAAGTGGAAAAAATTGATGAGAATAACGAATCAAAATTTATTACTGATAAAAATACATTTTTAAAAGTCAAACATGAACATTTTTCAATTATGTTCTTTTATCTATTTTTCAATCTTTGATCTGTTTGAATCTTTTTCTGATATATTTTTTTCAGTAGAGAGGGCTGAAGTGTTTAACAAATTCTTCAAAGTTAGCTAAAAAAATTTTAAACACAAAAGTGACTAGAAAACTTGCTAAAGAGAAGGAGCTTTTTGTAGAGGACACTTTTGTTCAACATTCAGGAGATACCCATATGATATAATATGATATAAGAAGGTTATAATAATAAATGAACTTCTCTTCTAATGCCTTTTTCTACCTAAAATTGAACTACTAAACAGCTGTGGTCCCTGCAGGCTGCAAAGCAATGCACTTTTTTGCAAGAGGCTACTTTTTTACAAATTAATACAAAATTGGCACTAGAGGCCGTTCAGGTATTACGTAAGAATTTCCTGGTTTGGGGCGGGGGGGGGGGTCTTAGTAATTGATTATTTTTACTGCCTTATATAGAAAAGGCATAACCAAGAATTGTTTCTATAATAGTTCTTAAAAACTTTCTACTTCCGTTCTTGTAAAGTTCTACGCAATATAATATATGAATATGAAGTTATCATTATTTATGAAAAAATAAATATTATTGCATTCAATTCAAATCATAATATTTTTTATTTTCGTTTATGATAATCTGTTTTAGCGATAAACACAACGGGTGTGGGGTCAGTAAAATCTTACGTAATATTGAGGGGGATAAGGAATGATGAAAGAATTTGTTGAGATGTTCGAGGCTTTTTTACTGTTAAAAGCACATTAGAGCAAAATTTGATAAGTCTGGGAAATCATAATTGTAAACACAGTAAATTTTGGAAAACTGAGTTTTGTGTTTCTTGCAAATATATATTTTTTTAAACTCCTGTGGGTTTAATGGAAAGGTGCGATTCAGCATTAAAAATCTGAAATTTGCATCTCTGCGAAACGGTAGAACCACTCCACCTGCATGTGGTTGATGTATGAAAAGTAATTAATGCAATTGAAAGAGCGAAAGGGGAATGTGTGGACTTTCAGAGAGCTTATATGAAGCAGCGGCAAACGACAGGATCAAAAATATGTGGAAAAAATTATGAAAATAAATAATGCATAACGGGGTCAAAGATAGCAATGTGCATTGTGCACTTTGGATGTTTTAAATTTCAGGGCAGTATTTTCAAATACGTAATCAGGGTGGCTACTAATCGGGAAAACGGGCATTAGCCTGGAATTTCAAGCATCAGGAAAACCGGGAAATAGCCGGAAATTTGTTTTGCGAAGTTTGAGTGGCCAGAACAAAATTTGTGGTATTACTTATAAAAGAAGTAACAAAATAAATGTTTGGTTTCAAAGTTTCAGTTCGCCATAGTATACAATACTAAAAGAGGATTCTGTTCTAGTGATTATTTATATTTTTATTTGAGTTTTGATATACCAACCGGTTTTTATTATTCTCGATTTTCCGTTTCTTTAATGTGTATTGCATAAAGAGAACTAGGGGGCCGTGCATAATTTGTGTAGTAACATACAGAACCAAGTATGAATTTTCAACCAAAAATGATAAATTCTCAACAAAATACGTAATAGTTGATGTTTCAATCAAGAAAATATTTTCATTTCAAATCACAAATATTTAAATTGAACCAAGAAAAATAAATTTTCAACAAAATAATTGAATCCTCAACCAAAACAGATTCATTTTAAACCAAACGCTTGTATTTCCAACCAAAAAAAAGATGAAAGTTCTACAAAAAGAAATGAATTTTCAAATCAAAAAGACGAAGTTTCAACCAAGAATATTAATTTTATACCAAAAAAGACGAATTTCCAACAAATTACATACATTTTAAACCAAATAGTTGAATTCCTTAATTAAAAATGAGAAATTTTCAACAAAACAGTTCATTTTCAAAGAAATAGATCGTTTTCGGTCAGAAAATTAATTTTTAATTTAAAAAAACGAAATTTTATCAAAGTAGTTCAATTTTCAACTAAAGAGATGAATTTTGAACAAAAATTATGAATCTTCAAACACAAAAATGAATTTTTAAGAAAGTAGATCAACTTCCAACCAAAGAAATGAATTTTCAACCTGAAAAGATGAATTAAAAAATTGTAATAGTTGATATTTCAACCAAAAATATTTTTATTTAAAATAAAGAATGTTGACTTTAACCAAAAAATCTAATTCTTAACTAAATACTAGATTCCTCAACTAAAACAGATTAGATTTGATACATTTTCATTAATTTTAATTAAAAATTTTAGTTTTCTACCAAAAAGTTGAATTTTTTAACAAAATACATGCATTTTCAACTTAATACTTGAATTTTTAACTAAAAATAATCAAGTTTCAACTAAAACTAAAACTAAAACAAAAATTTTATTTTCAACTGAAACATTTTAATGTTTAACCAAACAGTTTAATTTTTAACCAAGAGAAACTTTGTAGTCGAGAAAGAAAAAAATTATTATTAATTCTTAACCAAAAATTTAAAAGTAGTCTTTTCAAGCGAATAGAATGAACTTTCACCCTAAAATAGTTGGATTTTCTCACGACAATAAAAAAAATAAATAGTATTAAAAATTAATAGAACCCATGTGTTGTTCTATTAATTTATTTCGCAATTATGTGAAAAAAGAGAAAAAGGGAAATGACAGTGAAACCTGAGATAAATATATAGGAATTTTTATAATTTATAGAGTAAAGAATAATTGCTTAAATAAACATTGAAGTTCCTTTTTAATACTTTTAAAATATTGACTAAATGAAGTGTGTCGGACTACGCAACATTTTAGTCCCTGAAGAAAGTATATAATCGTACGTTTATAAAACTAAATACTTGTTGTTATTAACACTTTTCATTTTTTAATAATTTGGTGGGGGGGGGGGGTCGGAGAAATTCTTAAGGTATAGTTATAGTTTAGAAGAACAGCCTTTTGCATCCGGTTCGCGATGGAATGAGCCTGACGCTAGCAAGCCGGAATCTTGTTGAGTTGACTACTGTGGGCCGTCCAGAAACTACCTTACCATTTTTTTTGGGAGGGGGGTGGGGTTAACGTTGAAAAATAATATTTTCGGATTTTAGATTCAACTTTTTTGAAGATAATTCATCCTTTAGGCTTCAAGGTTTAACAATTTTGTTGAGATTTATTTATTTAATTGAAAATTTTTGTTTTTTAGTAAAAAATTAATCTTCTTGATGATAATTTCAATTTTTTATTGAAAATTTAACTATTTGGTTTAAAATTCATCTTTTTTATTCAAAATTCAACTACTTAATTGAAAGTTAAACTACTTTGTTAAACATTCATTTTGATTGAGATTCACCGCTTTGGTTGAAAATGTAACTTTTTTGCTGAAAATTCGTATTTTTTCGGTTTAAAAATTATTTTTGTATCAGTCAATTTTACCATTCTATTTTTGCTTAGAAATTCAACATTCAGAAGATGAAAATTCAACTATTTCGTAGGAAATTCATCTTTTTGGTTAGAAAATTAATTTCGTTTCTAGAAAAATCATTTTTTTGGTTTGGGATTCAAGTATTTAGTTAAAGTGGAATTCAACGGGTTAAATGTTCTTGTGTTTATTAATTTTTTTACTGAAAATTTGATAGTTCCATTTTAAGTTCAAAAATTCTTTTATTTTTGAGTTGAAAATTAAACTATTTTGTTTAGAATTCATCTTTCTCGACAGAAAATTTATATTTTTTGTTGAGAATTCAATCTTTTTCAGTCCTTTTGTCCTTTTCCGCTAGAAAATTCAACAGTTTTTGGTTATTGGTATGTTAAGACTATACTATGGTTGCCAATGAGAATTTTCCAAAATAACAATTTTTTGAAAACCGCGGAAGGGCGCAAGTACTCCATCGAGTATATTGCGCAATATTATGCATTCCAATTGGAACTTGTGGCCAAGGCTATTTGAGGCAACCCCCGGAACTGGACTGAAATCGCATTTCGGTGTAGATCAGTTTTCTACCAAATTGCTGAATTTTCAAGACAAAAATATTATTTTTTTGCCTTAAATAAAAAACGACTTTTCAACAAAACAGTTCAATTTTCAACCAAAAAGATTAATTTTCTACATAAAAAGTCATATTTTGCACAAAATAATTGAATTTTCAACGAAATAGTTGAATTGTTCATCTAAAAGAGATGCATTTTCAAAAACCAAGTTACAGTTTCTACCTAGGAAATAAATTTAGCATAGTTTTTCGAGCCCTTAAGACGCATCGATTGACCTATTGATGAACCTTTTATAGCCCACCAGTACCGATTTATGAAGTTTAAAAAAATGGTTTGTGCTGTTTATATAAAAAAAACCTGTTTTGATATTCAAAACACGACAATATTAAATGTAGAGTAGTTGTTTTCGTTCTTGAGACGCATCGATTGACCTATTGATGAAACTTTTATGACCCACCAGTACCGATTAATTGTGTTTGAAAATCTGGTTTATTCTGTTTATATGAAAAAAACCTTTTTGTTCATATTTAGTATACGACAATATTACATGTAGAGTATTTGTTCGCGTCCTTGAGACGCATCGATTGACCTATTGATAAATCTTTTATGAATCATTAGTATTGATTTATAAATTTTAAAATAATGTTTTATTCTGTTTATATGAAAAAAAAACTCTTTTGATATTCAAAATACGACTATATTATATGTAGAGTATTTGTTCACATCCTTGAGACGCATTGATTGACCTATTGATAAACCTTCAATGACCCACTAGTACCGATTTATAAAGTTGAAAAAAGGGTTTATTCTATTTATATGAAAAAAACTTCTTTGATATTCAAAATAAGAAAATATTACATGTAGAGTATTTGTTCCCGTCATTGAGACGCATTGATTGGCCTATTGATCAACCTGTTATGACCCACCAGTACCAATTTATAAAGTTCAAAAAAAAGGTTGATTCTGTTTATATGAAAAAAAAAAAATTTGATATTCAAAACACGAAAATATTACATGTGGAGTATTTGTTCGCGTCCTTGAGACTCAATAGTTGAACTATTGATGAACCTTTAATGACCTACCAGTCCCGATTAATGAATTTAAAAAAAAAGGATTGTTCTGTTTATATAAGAAAACCTGTTTTGATATTCAAAACACGAAAATATTACATATAGAGTATTTTTTCGGGTCCTTGATACGCATTGATTGACTTATTGGCGAACCTTTTATAACCCATCAGTACTGATTAATGAAGTTAAAAAAATGGTTTATTCTGTTTATATGAAAATAATTTTCTTCATATTAAAATTTTTAAATTACGACAATATTACATGTAGAGTATTTGTTCGCGTCATTGAGACGCATCAATTTACCAACTGATGAATCTTTGATGACCCACCAGTACCGATTTATAAGGCTCAAACAAATGGTTTATTCTGTTTATATGAAAAAAACTCTTTTGATATTCAAAATACGTCAATATTACATGAATAGTATTTGTTTGCGTCCCTGAGACACAATAACTGACCTATTGATAAACTTTGCATGACCCACCAGTACCGATTTATAAAATTTCAAAAAATGGTTTATTCTGTACATATGATTTTTTTTATATTTAAATAACGGAAATATTACACGTAGAGTATTTCTTCGCGTCCTTGAGACGCATTGATTGACCTATTGATGAACCTTTTATGACCCATCAGTACTGATTTATAAAGTTTAAAAAATGGTTCGTTCTGTTTATATCAAAAAAGCGTTTTTGATATTCAAAATACAACAATACAATACTTAGCATATTTTTTCACGCTCTTGACACTCATCGATTGACCTATTTATGAACATTCTATGACACACCAGTACCGATTTATGATGTTTAAAAATATGATTTATTCTGTTTGTATAAAAAAAACTTTTTTGATATTCAGAATACGACAATATTACATGTAGAGTATATGTTTGCGTCCTTGAGACACATCGATTAATCTATTGATGAATCTTTTATGAACCATTCGTACCGATTTATGAAGTTCAAGAAAATGGTTCGTTCTGTTTATATGAAAAAGCTTTTTTGATATTCAAAATATGACAATACAATATTTGGCATATTTTTTCGCGTCCTTGAGACGCGTCGATTGATCTACTGATGAACCTTTTATGACCTAACAGTACCAATTTATAAAATTTGAAAAAATGTTTTATTCTGTTAATATGAAAAAAAAAACTTTTTTGATATTCAATATGCGACAATATTACATGTAAAGTATTTGATTGCGTCCTTTAGACGCCTCAGTTAATCTATTGTACAATCTTTTATGAACCATTCGTACCGAATCATGAGGTTTAAAAAAATGGTTCATTCTGTTTATATGAAAAAAAACTTTTTTGATATTTAAAATACGACAATATTACATGTCAAGTATTTGATTTCATCCTTTAGACGCATCGATTGACCTATCAATGAACCTTTTATGACCCACCAGTACCGATTTATAAAGTTTGAAGAAATGTTTCATTCTGTTAATATGAAAAAAAAAACTTTTTTGATATTCAAAATATGACAATATTATATGCTGAGTGTCTATTCGCGTCGTTGAGACGCATCGATTGACCTATCAATGAACCTTTTATGACCTACCAGTACCGATTTATAAAGTTTAAAAAAATGTTTCATTCTGTTAATATGAAAAAAAAAACTTTTTTGATATTCAATATGCGACAATATTACATGTAAAGTATTTGATTGCGTGTATTACTTTTGAAGAATTTTGTTGACACTGAAACTAGTGGATATTCGTGTACCTTCATAGAATATATAATATATTTTGAAGTCATTATCTCATAAATAATAATGGTTTCGTTTGTTTAAAAAACTATGTTTGACAAACCAAGCATTACTGTAGGAGAAGATAACTACAATTACATAATTTATATCCCATTGGATATGTCAAGCAAAGAAATAAGTCAATTACTTAATTTAAGATTTTATATTGTAATGTAGTATCAAGTGATTTGATAAAATATTCTAAAAAATGGAATGATTTCCTTTTATTACATTTCATTACCGCTTATTACTTTGATTGCCTAATTATCAAATTAAACTGTATGTCCAAATTTAAAGTACTATAAAATATAATTT
>JAABKJ010075445.1:1165843-1266332 GCA_011634705.1 Andricus grossulariae
ATCTACACTGGCTTTCATGTGATTGGATTTTAATTTTAATATTAATTTTACATGAAGTGAGGGAGGGGAAGCAGTGATGGATAGGGGAACCTATCAGAGGAAGAGGTTTTGACGGAAAGACAATCTTAGCTCATTCCATAAAGAAATCAAGCGTGTTCTTTGAAAAATATCTAAACTGCGCATATGGTTAGAACAATTGTTTATGCAGTTGCCAAATAGCAAATATTTTCGCTTGATAGTAATAAAAAATTAATTCATCTTATATTTCATAACAATAATGTGAATTTGAATAAGCTAACTATAGCTATAACTATAAATATAACTATAACTATATAAATAATATAGCTATATATATAACTATAACTATAGCTAACTATAGCCAACCTCGCCGGCTGGAAGCCCAATGCGCTACCACTGCGCTAACCAGAAAGTGGGTTATTAATTAAAAAGAGTAATTTACATATAGTGATGTATATCGTTATGAGCCTATCATAATTTTTCTCCTCTAATATTGACGTACAAAAATAAAAGGAAACTTTTTCATCTGTATCTGTATAATTAGTACAATTGAAGAAAGCTAATTGCTCAAATTTATTATGATAGCTTATCACTATGTTTTGTTGGATAATTGATAGAAAATTGAGGTTTTCGAAATTTTTCACTTTGCCTTGTTTTTTGGTTATGAACGAGTAATAAATGAACATGGAGAATTATTTTTTAACCAGCGCTTTCTGTATTACAAATATATTTTACTGAGATAAAACAGATATTTGAATTATTCTTGAAATTTTCTATACATTTTTTATATAGATCATATCATATGTAAATTTTTCGGAGCACTCGCGCAGATACTTTTTCTATAAATTGATAATAATATTTATTATTTGTTCCATACTGGAAAGACCAAAAAACTGAACATTTCGGTAAAAATTGCAACTTCCTATACTTCGCATAGGTACAGACAATTAAGAACAGTAATAATTTGTTTGAACAATTTTGTTTGTGTTTGCCAAAATAATTGTTACCTTACTTCAAGTGAAGACTTGATAATTGATAATTATTATTTATAATACCGAAAAAAAAATTTTTATTTGAGCAATCTGTAATCGGTGTGATCTGTATCATTTATTTAAATATGAGATTTTATCCCAGTATTAATAACTTAATTTAAGATTTCATATAGTAATACCATAGCAGGTTATGGATGAAAGATTCAAGAGGATTGTATAATCTCATTTTATTGTATTTTATCAGCATTTATTACTTTGTTTGCGTTATTATAAAATTAAATTTATTTGGAATATCTATAGTTCAAAATAATATAATTTTACAAGCTTTTTTCAGAATATGTAGTTCAATTGTCAATTGAGGGCTGTTTAATGTTCATAATAGAACATGATAATTCAAGGAAAGACTTGAATTTTCAATCGAAAAGTTGATTTTTCAACTAAGAAGAATTATTTTAAAAAAAAGATCAATTGTCAATAAAATACATGAATTTTCAACCAAGTACTTGAATTTTCATAAAAAAATGGCATAGTTTAATTTTTGTCGAATCAGTTGAATTTACACCAGAAAAATGACTTCTTAACAAAATAGTTTTACTTTCAAAATAATAATCCATTTCTCACTAATATTTTATCATGCGAGAGATGTAGTGAATTTTTTTCATATAAAATTATTATTTTTTTTATCATAAAAGATAAAGATAAAGTATAAAGATTACATTTTATTATCGAAATCCACATATGTTATATAAGTAATACTACAAAACTTTACACAAAGTATTTGGTATACTTCGTAGGACTTAGGTCGCTTTATATATATATATTTTTATGAAGCATTGCTTTCATCTGATATTCTAGTTTCTTTATTGAATTCCTTCTCGTTATGATTGTTTAATGGCCCTTTTGAAATGTGGATAATATCTTGCATGTGTGAACATATTAAAGTTAGTTTGAAAATTCATCTTTTTGATTGAAAAATCAAATTTTTTGTTATTGTTTGAAAAGTCTATCTTGGTTGACAAGTTAGTGTTTTTCATTTGAAACTAGTAATAATAATAATAGTAATAAAAATAGTAATAAAAATAATAATAAAGAAGTAATAAAAAATAGTAATAATAGCAGCTTTTCATAGAAAATAGAGAAAGGGAAACAGTAATTGATTATGTGGTAGTGGACGTAGTGGATGAAAAGAGAGGAAAGGGAAGAGCGGTGGAGAAGAATATAGGAGAAAAAAGAAGGAGTATACTGAGTTATGTGATGAAAATGAAGAGGAAGAAAATGAAAGGTTTGAGGAAGAGGCGGGAAAGGCTAGTTTGGAAGATAGTAAATAGACAGAGGAAAAGAAGGAAAAGAATAAACCAGAATATAGAGATGGTAGAATGGAAAAAATGTTTTGTGGATTTGATAGGAGGGGTAGAGACAAAAGTTAGCAAAGAAGGAAAATATGGTAGAGAATATCACGAGGAAGAAGACATAATAAGAATATACACAGTCAAAGTGTTGGGAACGATGAAAGACGAAAAGGCACCTCGTATAGATGACATTTCAAATAAAATCTAGAAATGTGGACGGAGAAATCTGAAGGAATGTGTATGGATAATGTGTAATAGAGTATGCAGAGGAGAGGGGTGGCCAGAGTTATGGAACGGAGTAGTGGTGCCCATAGTGAAGTAAAGCAAAAGGGAGGAGGTTGAAGATTATAGGGGTTTGAGACGAAGTTAAAGGACAATTTTTACCACAAAACCATGAATTTCAAGCCAACAATGAAATGGTTGAATTTACAGTTAAGAAAATTATTTCTCAACCAGATAAAAAAATTATTTTCAGCAAAATTGTTTAATTTTCAAAGAACTAGATGCATTTTCAACTCAAATGATGAATCTCAAGGAAAAAGACTTTCCAAACAAAAGAGTATAACATTCAACCATAAAGTTGAATTTTCAATCAGATTTGATGTTTTAACTATGAAGATTATCTCTTTTACGAAAAAGATGAATTGTCTACAAAATAGTGGCACTTAGATCAAAATAATTAAATTCTAGACAACAAGATGAATTCTCTACGAAAAAAGATAAATTGCATATTAACAAAATAATGAGGGGAATGTGGGAAGAGGAATCAGATGAAATAAGGAGAAGCAAAGTAGTGGAAATGAGGGGCAATAAGGGGAGGATGATTACAAGAAGTAAAAGCAAATCATGGGGGGCGTAGTGAAAGTTAGGGAAATAAGGGAAAGTAAGAATAAATAAGAAGTGGAAAGCAGGGGAAGTGAGCGGAAATAAGGAGTGGGAAAATGTGGGAAATAAGGTACAAGAGCATGAACTCTTTCATGCATCTCACTCTTTTCGGATGCACCTACAGGCACTCAAGGAATTTGATTACTAGATCATAGTTCGTTCTATCGAATGCCTCATGATGGTCAATCCAAGCCACGAACAGACTGCGTCGATATCTTATCAAGTCCTGGTTGATACACCTGTCTATTATTAGGTTTTTCCCACAACCTGCTAGCCCTCTTTTGCATGCACGTTCTTTTACTATTGCATTCCATACCGGCTCGATAGATGTTGATATCTTATCTTCGAGTATGCCAGTGAATAGCTTGTAGCTGGTGCTCAAACAAGCAATAGGCCTGTAGTTCTTAGAATTGACAGATCTCTTGTTTCAGGGATTAGTACTGTGCGTCTCCTTACTAACCACTGCAGGATGGGGTTTTCTGCCTTTAAAAAAGTAGTAAATATTTAAGTCAAATGGTGGTGCGTAGAAGTGAACTTCTTTCACCAGAAGCTTTCGATTTTATCTGGCCCTGGTGCTAAAAAATGCCTAATTCTAGCGGAAGCTGTACCTACTTCTTCAACAGTCATTGATACACATTCCTTCTCTGAATGTTGCAACAATTGCCTTTGAAAGAAACTACAAAAGAGTGGCATATCTTGAGCGTCTTCAGTTAGTTAATAAGTATCTCCGCATACTAGCTTCCAGAAGACTCAAATGTCTTTTCGACGGGGCAGATTTTCAACGGGACAAAACATTTTTATCGTATGGACGTGAGGCATGAGTAGCAAAGGATATCTTTTCTTGAATCTCTCTCCAACCCATAGTAAGACCTGCAGTCAATCTTCTCAGGACTCCCGACCACTCGTAGCTCCACAGTTATTAAAATCTGGGTGTCTTACTTACTCAATCTGACATGAACAACCTTTCATCCTCCCGGTTGCATGTTTGGGTTTTCGATTGCTATTCTTATAAGTATTGCTGTTGGTTCTGAAAATACACCAGGAATTCAAGCTAGCAGCTTTATTGGCCTTGTGAGATTTTCGCTGTCCATCACTTTCATCTTGGAATAAATTCTCCAGGTTGCACCCAGTCGATTGTTATCTCTGATGTCACTTTCATTCCCTTGGCCTGGTCGTCATAAAGTTGAGTTTTTCCGAATGCCTAGGAGACAACTCCTTCATTTCGCTCAGAGTGATGTTTTTAGCACGGCTGTTTGGTTTGACCCCCGGCATTAGAATCGCTAGCGTTACTATCAGATGGTTCCACACAAACGACTCTGAAAACAAGAAATCTCCACGATAATTGAATACACGATCGCGTTTTCTATTTTTATTTTTACATTTGTTTCAAGAAGAAGATTACTATGAAGGAGGATCAGAACTGAAAAAACAACAAGAGGACAGCAACTCTAAATAGAAAGCTGAAGGAAATTGTAAGGAACTACAATATCAATTCAGCGTAAGAATAATACTTGAATTTATGTACATACTATATAACCTTTTCGACAACGAAAGATAATTTGAATTTAGAAAAACGTTACAACCTCAGACTCTGACAAACAAAGTTACTCATAAGAAAACCAACACATAGTTAGTGACTAGATTTGAATTTATTACAGCAAACCTCAAGAGGAAACCAGCAGATTTGCAAATTTTTGTTTTAATGCCTTTCTTTGATACGAAGAAACCAAAATATTTCTCCAAGGCATCGATCAATTACTTATTTCAAATAAAATGTTTTTTTGACTCAAAAGCATAAAATCCTCGAACTGAAGAAATATTTCTTTGGATGCGAAAGCCAGATTCAAGGAAACTAGGTGTTAAGTTTTGGATATCTCAATTACTTGAGTTGATTATCTCAAATTCTGAGACCAAAAAATATTTCTTTATTTTACAGAGATGACGCCCAAAGAAATAATTGCTTTGAATAAACGCACTATTTTGTTGCTTCTGAAGAATATTCAGTACGATTAGGTGAAAGGGGTTTTTGGCTTAGATTCAAGAATACCAAGGTATTCATATGACTAGCCCTTAGCCACTGCCTTGATGTCTCTCTCAAACTCGTTTTCTAGCTCTGCGGCCCCTAATTCTTCTCTGGTTAACTACACTGTTCTGCATTTATCTAGGCCGAACTCCATGTAGATATATTTGGAAAACTGCTTTGTGACGTTGTGGCCGACTGCCCCGAGATTGGCTATGAGTGAGGGAAATTGGGGAAGTTAGGAAGCTGAGTAAAGGCAGTTAGTCATGAGATCAATTTCTGAGTAAATGTGGGGTTTATATAACAACTTACAGAGACACCGTAGAATCAAGACTCTGGTTATTAGCAAAGCCTGAAGGGACGTCAGAGTTGTTGGACTGGGAAATTCCTTGGCGGGTGATTTGCCTAATCCAATGAATATCCTGTTTGTGTTAAGCACAGACACTGACACGGGCAAAATTGCGCGGGGTGAGGTATCGACTTGTGTCTTGTTTGGCGAGATTGTGAGTCTTATTCTTTGTCGCCTTGTGGCTAGAACTGGCGACTGTGGTCAACAACCCGCTAGCTTAGTTTCTGGATTTGTCGACCCTGATCGCCAAAATTCGGGCCTAACCCCTTCCGAACTAGTTCAGTGCCGGAAGGAGCGACGGCCCTACTGTAACTACACTTTACACACCCTTCCCACTTTGGGATAGAGTACCTACCCTCAATGGCTTTTTTCTGGATTCAGTAAGAGTTCCTGTTTATCCACGTCTAGGATTAACATGTCGTCATCTTCTGAGCTCAGATCACCTTCCACGTCAATAACTATTCTTTCATGTACGTTCCCTTCCTTTTTATTGTTCTCTTCTACTCTATTCTTATTTTCTTCTTCTTCGATATAGGGACTGCAAATTTGTAATATCTCAAAAAACTGAAAATGAATCGCCTCCGATTTTGTCTTTTAAATCTTTTTTTATCCTTATATGGTGTTGTGTGCCCTGCCTTGGTGATCTCGTCCCCTGAAGTTCTTCCTTTTGCCTTCTTCTATCGCTGCTGGAATCCTGATCATCTGAAACAAACAACTTAACCTAAAAATTTCTGCTTTTAAGGAAGTCCATATAGCAAACTCAGAACCTCATCCTCTTTTTGATTCTTTCCTTTTCAATTCTTTTGTGTTCTTCTGTTTGTCCCCTGTCTAACTCTTTCTTTTTTCTCTTTTTGAGTTTTTGAAATACTTACTCGTGTTCATCTATCCAATATTTCTTATTGATCTCCTCACTTGATTTCATTGTTGCCTTTTTCTCTTTCTTAATTTTTGCTCCTTCTTCTTTCCTGATTTTAGCTTCCATTTCTTCACGTCCCTTACTTTCTTTGACAAGGTTCATAATTTTCCTAATCTTCGCCTTGTCCTCTTCCTCCATTTTCTCCTTCACTTCTTCTGTCTGTCGCTTTCCGTTGGCAATTTTTTAATTTCCTAATCATTGCTTCATCTTTTTTTTATATTCTCCTCTTCTTTCTGAATCTTCGCTTCTTATTCTCCGCGCTTATCATCTTTTTTCATAATTATTAGGATTTTCTGCAGACTGAAGAATTATCTTTTTTTTCCCTGGTGTTTTGCTTTTCATTAGATTTCCCTTCTTCTCTCTAATATTTAAATTCTAAGATTTTTGAAATCTTCCTGCATTTTCATTCTTATTTTTTCTATTGCCCTTTTTATGTCTTTCTCAACTTTTACTTTCTTACTTTCTTCCTCCTTCCTACAACCTTCCTGTCTTTCACAACTTCTTCAACAATTTAGTTGAAAATTTATATTTTTTAGTTGAAAATTCCACTTTTTGGTTGAAAATTTAAATATTCCGTTGAAAAGTAGTTTTTTTGTTGTTAAAAATTAATTTTTTCAACTGACAATTGAACTCTTCCATTTTTTGTGGAAAATTTATATAATTTAATTCAAATTCAACTATTTGATTGAAAATTCAACCACTTTGTTGAAAGTTGAACTTCATTGTTAAAAGTTAATTTTTTGGTTAAAAATTAATTTTTGTAGTTGAGTATTCAATTATTTGGTTGAAAATTCAACTGTTTGGTTGAAAATTTTTCTTTTTAAGTTGAAAATTTCAGTTTTTGGTTGAAAATTCAACTACTTGGTTGAAAATACCAGATTGTTAAAAATAATTTTTTTAATTGAAAATTTAACTATTTTGTTGAAACTTGAACTTTTTTGTTGGCAGTTTATTTTTTTGTTGAAGATTCATGATTTTAATTGAAAATTCACCTGTTCGGTTGAAAATGTAACTATTTTGTTGAAAATTCTCTTTTTTGGTAAAAAACTAATTTTTTTAGTTGAAACTTCAACAATTTAGTTGAAAATTGATATTTTTTAGTTGAAAATTCCACTTTTTGGTTGAAAATTTAAATATTTTGTTGAAAGATAGTTTTTTTGTCGTTAAAAATTAATTTTTTCAACTGACAATTGAACTCTTCCATTTTTGGTGGAAAATTTATATAATTTAATTCAAATTCAACTATTTAGTTGAAAATTTAACCACTTGGTTGAAAGTTGAACTTCATTGTTAAAAGTTAATTTTTTGGTTGAAAATTTATAATTTTAATTGAAAATTATCTTTTTTGGCAAACAAAAAATTTTTTTTAATTGAAAATTTTACTATTTTTGTTGCAGGTTCAACATTTTAGTTGAAAATTCATCTCTTTCGGTACAAATTTTCTTTCTGAAGTTTTCTGTGAAATTCCATTTTTGTCAAAAGTCATTATTTTTGGTTGAAAATTCCACTGCTTTGTTTTGTTAATTATCAATCTGTTTTAATTGAGCATTTAGCTATTTTTGTTTAAAATTCGTCTTTTTTTATTGACATCAGCATTTTTTGATTTAAAATTAAAGTCTTTTTTGGTTGAAGAATCAACTACATATTTTTCGTTGCACATTCATCTTTATTGGTTAAATTTGTCGAAATTTGATCTTCTTTGTTAAGAAATTAATAATTCTTGATTGAAGATTAATCATTATAGTTGAAAATTCTTTTGTTTTTTTCGTATTGTTAAATTTTTTGTCAGTAGACACCCTGAAATGATACCACGAAGGTAATTAAAATGTTTTTTTTTCAGGACTGGTCTGTAAAATACGAACAAGATGGTCCACTCCAACCACGATACGAAAGAAACGCGCCAGACTTGTACATTCCGACCATGGCGTTCCTGACCTACGTCGTCGTAGCCGGACTTGCTTTGGGAACCCAGGAAAAATTTACACCTGAACAGTTGGGCATATTGTCGAGCACGGCCTTGGCTTGGGGTGTGATAGAGTTATTAATTCACACTATAACTCTCTACGTAATGAATCTGGACACGAGTCTGAGGACCATGGACTTGCTAGCTTACTGTGGCTACAAATACGTAGGCATAAATGCAGCCGTCGCGGCGTCGTTGGTGTTTCGAAGCCTCGGATATTACGTCGTCCTCACATACTTCGGTATATCCTTAGCTTTTTTCCTAGTGCGATCTTTGAAACTACGAGTGATTCCGGAAGGACACACTTCGTACACAGCCAGTGGCAATAAAAGGAGACTCTACTTTATTCTGTGTTTGGCTGGTGCTCAGCCCTTATTGATGTGGTGGCTCTCGTACCATCTTATTTAATCCACAGTGATATATCTTTCTTTATTTGCAAAATGAAAACGCATTCTCTGAAAGGTGAAGCTGAACGCGCGTATTTATGAGGAGGTCGACCTCTTGTGCATTTTTCTAATAAATATTATTGTAAAGGCTACGAGTATACTACCCTCTAACAAAGGCAACTGACGAATCGCTTTGTTGTGTGGTTATGCTACGTATATTTTTCGAGATGTAGTTGGTTCTTTTATAAAAAGTGATGTCAAGGATCGACGAGGCGCTGATCGAACGATGAGTGAATCGGAGAGAAAGTTTTGTTTGATTATCGTTCTGGGTACTATCTTATTTTCTAGTTAGCATTCGCGAATATCGTGTGACGAACGTGGATCATGTTGGAAATGAGGTCGCTGTTTAATCAAAATTTTCGATCTTACTAAAACGATTTTGTGTAAGTTTCACAGAAAAACGAGAGGAAAATAAAAAAGCGATTTCTAGGATTTAATTGTGTTTAGTTATTGTTTAGAATGTTGATTTTATATTTATTTGAAGATACGAAATTAGTTATTTTTTTAGGAATTGGTGAATTTAGAGATGATTTGAAGGCTTTCAAAATTTGTAGGGTCTATTCAGTGAACTTCAAGCAAATGAAAATGAAAATTTCACGTTGCAAATTCGGGACTCTTGCGCCTCAAATTTTGTTTTTAAATTTTACCAACAAAAAATTTATGAATGTTTGCTTGACCGATTTCAAACTGAACTGTTAGGATTTAAATAAAACTTTAAAGCTTAAATAATTTTTCGAATGAAGAAGTATCACGATTTATTTATTAATGATGTTATTTGTTAAAAGAGAAAATATTCTTGATTATGAAAACGGTTTTACACACATAAAAGTTCTTTATTTAACCAATTTTATTTTTTGTCGGGCTTTTTTTTATCGCCGTAAATGGATTTCCAACGACCTAACAAGGAGATGATCAATGTTGGAATTTTCGTTCAAATATGGTAAATTCCAATCTGCGAATCCACTGGATGACTTAATTTGCCAAATAATATTTGTTAATTGTGACCCTTTTTCGAAAAAAATCAACTTTTAACGACATTTTTTGTATGGATTGAAATATTTATTTATTAAATTCAATTTTAAAATTTCTGTCATTTCCAACAATTAGATTTTTCAACTGTTGAAAATCCAATTATCAATTTTCTTTAATTTTCAACAGTAGAATTTTTAACAGTTGAAAATTTAAGACAATTGAAAATTGAATTTTCAACTGTTGAAACTTGAAGAAAATTGGTAATTGAATTATTTCTCTTTGATTGAATTTTCAAGAGATGAAAATGCAATTGCTTAAAATTTAACAAAATTGAATTTTCGACTGTTGAAAATCGAAGAAAATTGTTAATTGAGTTTTCAACAGATGAAAATTCAATTGTTTAAAATTGAAGAAACTTACAAGTTGAATTTTCAACTGTTGAAAATCGAAGAAAATTGATTTTTTAACCGTAAAAAATTTAACTTTTGACAAGTTAACGAGAACTGGAAATATAATTTTCAACTGTTGAAAATTGAAGACAATTAATAATTGAATTTTCAACAGTAGAAAATTCAACTGTTGAAAAATTAAATAGGACTGAAAATGGAATCCATAACTGTTGATAATTGAAGAAAATTGATCATTGAATTTTTAACAGTAGAAAAATTAAATAGAATTGAAAATGGAATTAATAACTGATAATTGAAGAAAATTAATAATTGCATTTTCAACAGTAGAAAATTCAACTGTTGAAAAATTAAATAGAACTGAAAATGGAATTAATAACTGTTGAGAATTGAAGAAAATTGATCATTGAATTTTCAACAGCAGAAAAGGTCCGTAACCTTAAAGCCGTAACCGCGTGCCAAAAATATGCCACGGCACTTTGCGAGATGGATTCAGAAAGCTGTCATCCTTGGGTGCTTCGTGTCCTCAAAACACAAGAGGGTTTCGCCGGCCTGTCGTTGTGATTTCATCGTGTCCTGTGACCACCCATCTCACGTTTGTCAGACGTGGCCGTGAGTGGGATTTACCGTGGTCCTACTGGGAGCCGGTATCATTTTTGAGATGGCAGTTGCTCCCAGTGAGACCCTGCGGTGGCACCCACATCAATCGTATGTTTTCATCTACAACATTAGAATTCGTGAAACCTTCAATTATCGGAAATGACGTCGCAAAGTGTTATAAATGTAAATCTTCGTTCACTCAAAATCATGGGAAAAACAATCAAAATGCGACCACTCAAAATAAAGGAAGCAGTGAAAGAAGCAAAGCAAGATTTAGTACCCCAAGAATAAGGATATATGAGTTGGCCTTCGAAAAATTTGACAGGTGGAGAAAACAAAACAGAAGAATGTTTGGTCAGTCATTATTATCATCATCAAAAAACATTCACTTCGTAGGATGTTCTCGCATCATTTCGGTAAAGGTCTTTCTAACGCTCACTTTTCTGGGGGCTCTAAAGTCTCATAACATGGTGGTTTCGAATAAAATATCTTACATCACACATAGGGTTACACACGTCTTGACGCGGAATTCAATGTTCGCAAGGACGAGTAGGAAAACCATGGCCTTCGCAGCCATGATTTTACTATGCGTCCACCTCCCCGTGTAAAGACGTGCCTAACCCTAATTGTGATGTATTAGACTATAAAACCAACCAGAGTAGTATTTGCTCAGGTCAAGACTCGTATTGATACCTTCAACTAATATTAACAAATCCTACTTCAGATAAGAGCAATATAACTATTGGTCTTTAGTAAATTTTTATTTCTTTTGTTGTTAGGTAGATTGCTGTTAACAGTTGCAGCTTTTTAAATAAAATTTCTCCTATAAAAACATTGATCGATATTAGGTTTGTATGTTATTGAACTTGGTCTAAACGCTTCACATATAGTGAACCATTTTCTGACAACATAACCGTATTATAAATGCAGAAGCATTGATCATAATTCATCCCATAATCTAACCTCCCGCCAGCTTGTACTACTAGCTATCTTTTGATATTTTGTTGCCTATAAGTTTCGTATCAACGTGTCAAATTATAGATACACAAGTTCATCATTCAAAAGTTTCAAATGCTTGTACATAAGAACTATACAGATTAATTGGATGTCCTTTATGTTTTACTGGATAGAACTGGTGTAGCATATAGCTTCTCTGGTTCTTTCTTCAATTTAGAATACTCGATTTGGAATAGATTGGTGACAACATTAGCTCTTGGTTTGTCAAAAACTAGTTATAAATATATTTCTATTCATTTTTAGACTTGAAAATATTGTATCATATAACTATGAATCACGTGTAATTTGAAATGTTTGAATTATCATTGTTAGACATCTAAATTAAATTCATGTTGAATTATTCTGTTTTTTCCTTGCCATGAATGGATGGACATTTTTTTCCCAATAACTTTTTTATCATTGAGGTGGAATCTCTAGTTTTTTATGGTTATCACCGTAAAAGAGCAATAAAAAATAAAGCAAGAAAAGTTATGGATTTTTTACGCTAAACGTATATTATATTTTTATCAAGGTACATTTTAATATCTTCCCATTACAGAAGTAGAAATTATGTTTGCGTTACACATGGTTTGGAAAGATCAGTTTCTGTTATTTATTCTTCTAACCTTCAACTGCAGTTGATATTTGTAAGAAGGAGCAAATTTTATTTGTAAAATGGTTTAGTGTTTTTAAAGAAACGTATATTATTTCTGAACTAATAATGACTTTAAAAAGTATTTATTCTAACATGTTCTAACCTTCAATTTCAAAAAATTGCCTTTGGCGTCATTGGCATTAGTCTCTTCACTCTACTAACAGGTATCACGGTAGGAGTCCTATTTATCTTATTACTTTTATTTTGTTTCAAATGCGTACGTATATATTATATTCATAATATATTGACAAATGTTTCAACAAATTTTAATCGCTTACAATTTTGCATTCTCTTCTGATATTTTTAGTCGATTCCATGGAGATACATTTAATTTTATTTTGCAATTCGAATTTTGAAATTGTCTACCATTGTTTAAAAGAAAGTTGACTTCAGCACTAGTACAATGCAATGTATCGATTTTATATATACACAGTCGGACCTTGAGCTTGGAGTCAATTCATCTATTCTAAGCTAGAAAGCATTTTAATTTTCGAATATGACTTGCAGAATACAATATAAATCACCTACGACAAGAGTTATTTTGCCAGAACAACGCACATTTCAACGGTTGGACAATTGCTTTTACCTGTCATAACAGTTTTTGAAGATCTATTATAAAGGAATGATTTATAAAGACAATAGCTGAGGTAAATAAAAAAGTAGAACCAATGTTCTTTTAAAACAGTTTTACGCAAAATATACATCTGTTGGCTTCGTAAGAGATGCTGTTATTCAAATTTCTATTTGTTTTCTGGAGTAAATAAACGATGTTTCTCCAAAAGTTAGTTCATACAAAGTGATTTGAAGCCTACTATCACAGTTGAAACTAATACTGAAGAATCCTTATCCAGATGTTATAGATGATACAGATAGTATAGCTGTTCTTAAAGTCTGATTCCCTCACTTTGATAATGATTAGGAGAAAAGAGAAAGATCCCTTTCACACTTGTCTGAATTTGATCTGGATTTAATTCCTTCATTATTGATAGCAGATCTCTTCCCAAGTTGCAATAACCCCTTACCGCACTACGACACCCTCTCATTGCTAGGTCCATCGTCCTAAATGGGTCAAACATTGGTCTCTAGTGAATATTTATTTCCAGTATTGTTAGGTTAATTGGTACAAGCAGTTGCAGCATTTTACATAAAATTTCTCCTATGAAGAGGACAATCTGTAACAGATATTCATTAATCGCGATGAAAAGAAAACGTTGTCGAAGAAGCCTCACGTTTCCAAGGGTTGCAAATTCTACGTCCGGTTGTATTTTAAGATATGACCAGTGTAGAGAAGATCACGGGAATAATGTTCAGTCGATTTCTGTCGGAATCCTGATTCAATCATTCGAATAATTACCTGGTCCAATCTATCCACATAGGGTGAACCTTTTTCTAAAACCATCACTGTTCTGGAACTCCAGAAGGGTTGCTTCATAATCTTCACAAGTGGATGACCAGAACCATCGCTATACGATTCCACCATTGCTACCGCCTTTGATCCAGGTCATGATCTACTGACACGTAGATCGCTGCTTAAATTAATAAAAGTACTAGTAGAGTGGAATGAGATGCACTTTTAGATTCTATTTCTACCGTACCTGGGAAAATTGGCACTACTGCATAAAGAGACTCCCAATCTAACATTCTTGTTCTTTCAAACAATGCGGTCTTCGATAAATGAACTGCTACAAGGGTTTTTCGCGTTCACTGATGAAACTACAGATGCAGAAAAATTCAGCACTTCAAACAAGGCCTGGAATGTTAAAACATCTGCCTTCACTTGTCGACGATTCTCCGAAAGTCCTTTTCCACTTGTTTCCTTAGCGAGCTGGAAAACTGTTACATCCAAATAGCGCTCAGACCACATCTTACCGAGTAGTTTTTCATAGTTGCAATATAAGAGACAGTATATATATATGTATATTAATTATTATTAATTTTGTCTCATTTAAAAAAAAAAAATAAGGTCGGAAACGACGTCGTAAATGATGTCGTAAACGATATCGTAAACGACGTCGTAAACGATATCAGATATGGTCCCAAAATCACAATTCACGTTTATGTTAACGTTTTAACCGGAAATCGGTTATTTAAAATAAAAATCTTTAAATTTTAAAGAATACTTACAATTCAGAATTATTTTTGTTAAGTTATGTTAGTGTTTGTCGTAGAAAATTGGTATTTTTAATAAAAAATCATTTATTCTTCAGGTTAACATTTATAATAATTGAACTCAAAACTTTTGATTTTGTTCGCGTTTTATGCTGGAATTTGATACTTTTAATACAAAATCATTGGATTTCAAAAATAAAATTTTTTTGAACAATTTCAGGTTATGTTCACGTTTTTCACCGGAAATCAGTATAGATTTTAAATACGAAAAATATACGCGAAAGGAAATACAAAAATGATGTATATATATTTCTTTTTAGGGTTTCGTAGCCCCAGTGTAGTCGCGTGTCCGTCCGTCTTAATTTTTTCCCAGGATGGTAACGTGAGGGGATGTTAGGGGAAATAGGAAAAGAAGAAGAAGAAGGAGAGAGAGAAATTAGTAATAAAGAGGTAGAAGGAGGGAATTTAAAGTAGTGGTGTGTAGTGAGGGGGGGCAGTGGCATAAGTAGAGAAAGTAGGGGAGGGGATAGGATAGGAGAGGAGAGATGGAGATTAGTGAAGGGGGAGTAAGGATGATCAGTGAGGTAGGGAAATAAGTGGCGGGAAGAGGGGAACTGGGGGGGGGTAAGATGGATAGGGAAGTGGTAGGAGGAATGGAGAAGTAGTGCTAGGATAGGTGAAGTGGTGGAAGGGAAACTAGCGGATGTAAAGGGACGATGTGATATGATAGGATCGGATCGGATAGGACAGAATATGATAAGATAGAAAGAACTGGTGATATAGAAGAGTGACAGGGTAGGGAGAGAATTGGGTTCAATCTGCGACAATCACTAAATTGTCTGAGTGCAATAAAAATATAAAAGTTGAAGATTTCCACTACATTTAAATGATAGTTTTTTATATTTTGGGTCGGGTGTCTGTCCGTCGTATTTTCTTTCCTGTAGGGGAAGTAAGTCTGCGAAGTAATGGAAGTGAGGAGAAGTGAGCGGAGGGAATATATGGGAAGATAAAGAAAGTGATTGGAGGGGAAGTATGGAAAGTGAGGAAATGTGACGGGGAGGGAAAGTTTGGTAAGTGAGGGAGGGGAAGCATAGAAAGTAAGACGGATTCAGGGGAGGTGAAGTAAGAGAAGTGAGGGGAATTAAGGAGAGTAGAAGCGTGGGAAGGAGAAATAGGGAAAGGGGTGGGAAGTATAAAGAGAGGAATTATGGGAGGGGGGAGTAGGTGAAAAGGGGAGGTGAAAAAGGTAGGTAAGGTAGAAAGGTAGGTGAAAAAGCAAAAGTATAGGAGGGGGAGATTTGAACGACTTAATTAACCTAGTGATAGGCTACGTAACCCTTTTTCGTAACTGCATGGTGTATACTGTGACTAATTTTTCTTTTCACAGAAATGGCAACTGGGGACAGTTTTTATTCCTGACAGTGTTGGCTACCTGATTGGAACAAATTTTTTTGGGATGATTGCATATCGTTACGGCAGATGCAAAACAGCAGTTTTGGCTATGGTTCTTGTTGGTGTGAGTGCTACCTTGGTTCCAACAGCTACTACAGTTTCACAGCTCATAATTCCTCATTTGGGTATGGGGTTGGGAATTGGGGTTGCGGACGCGGCTTTGGTTCCATTATTGGCCAGCCTGGTTGATCAAGCCGGTAATTACGGTCTAGTTTACTCCATCCAACAAGCAGCAGTGAGCTTAGCCTACTCTTTAGGTATGTGGAATATGTGTTAATATGCAATTATGCTATCAAATATTCAACCACATAATCAATATGAAATATAAATGGATTTTAGAATGAATTTCATATAACCATTAATCGAGCAATAAATAATTATTTATATTTAAGAAGGCAGCTTAACTTAAGAGATCAGGTGCCGTCCATCAACTTTTTTCCCCTCTTCTAAAGAATTCTTATTTTCTTCCCTCTTTTCAAGAAACTTCCCCTGTATCTCGTTTCTTTGCTAAAATTTGAATTGAATTAGTAGAATTCGATAAGAAAATCCAACTATTCTTGTGTAAAAGTTAATTTTTTTGGTGAAAAGTCTACTATTATATTTTTGGTTCAGAATTTATCGCTCTTGGTTCAAAATTCTACTATTTGGTTAAAAATTTAATTATTTGTGAAAATGAAATTATTTTATTAAAAAGTCATCTTTTTTGGTCAAATTAACTACTTGGTTGAAAGTTGAACTACTTTGTTACCAACTGATTTTTTTGCTTGAAGATTCATCTCTTTGGTGGAAAATTGACCGATTTTGTTGAAATTTCGTTTCATTTTTGGTTGAGATTTGATTCTTTCAACTAGAAATTTAACTATTTCATTTCTGGCTGTAAAGTTGTCTTTTTCAATTTAAAATTCAAGTATTTAGTTAAAAATTGATCCTTTTTAGTTGAAAATTCATGTTTTTTGTTAATAGTTAATATTTATTTTGTAGAAAATTAATCTTCGTGGTCACAAAATAAACTTTTTGGTTGACAATTAAAATTTTGGGTTGAACGTTGATCTCTTTCCTTGAAAATTTAATTTTTTTCAAAGATTGATCACTTGAATTGAAAATTCATCTCTTCGGGTAAAAACCTAAATATTTTGCTAAACATTCATTTCTTTATTCAAGAATTAATTAATTTTGTTGAAAATGTAATTTTTTGTTGAAAATTCATCTTTTCTGATTGAAAATTAATTAATTTTCTTGAAACTTGGTATTTTTTTTTGCAGAAAAGTACTTCTTGGTTAAAAATTGATCCTTTTTGTTTAAAAATGCAAATGCTTGGTTGAAAATTAATCTTTTTTGGCTGAGGAATCTACTACTTAGTTAAAAATTTGTGTTTTTCAGTTGGATTCAACTGTTTTTGATTTAAATGTAAAACTTTTTTGTTAGTATATTGAGTATTACAAGTTTTATTAAGAATTAATTTTCTTTTAGTTGAAAAATCCATTACTTGGTTTAAAATGGAACTACTTTGTAAACTTTTTTTTTCTCGAAGATTCATAATTTTAGTTTAATGTGCAATAATTTGGACGAAAATTACCTTTTTTTGTTGAAAATTCAATTACGTCGTAGGAATTTCGTTTTTTTTTGGGTTAAACAATTAATTATTTGGTTGTAAATTTAACTACTTTGGTTGAAAATGTAATTCTTTTGTTGTATATGCAATTATTTTGTTAAAAAGTAATCTTTTTAGTCAAATTGAACTACTTGGTTTAAAGTTCAACTACTTTGTTAAAAATTGATTTTTTGTTGTTGAAGTTTCATCTCTTTGGTTGCAAATGTAAATATTTTGCTAAAAATTAATTTTGTTGTTGTTTGAGAATTCACTTTCTTCACTAAAAATGTAATTATTCCATTTTTGGTTGAAAATTGATCTTCTCTGGTTGAAAATTAATTTATTTTATTGAAAATTCTTATTTTTTGGTAGAAACGTACTTCTTGGTTGAAAATTTATGCGTTTTGATTGAAAAGGTAACTACTTAATTGAAAATCAATCTATTTTCATTGAGGGGGGAAATGAGGGGAGGAAAAGTATGGTAAGCGTGGGGAAGTGAGGAGAAGGGCAGGGATGGGAAGCGAAGGGTGAAGTGAGGAGATGGAAAGTATGGGAGGAGAGGGGCAAATAGTGGGAGTAGGGGAAAGACGTTTGAAAATATGTTTAAAGACAAAATGAAAGAAAAGTAAATCAATACAAATTCTGAATACTCACACTTTATAGCCTCCACTTTGGCTTCATCCAACATTGGTTTCGGTTCTTTCGTTTTGCGCAGATTGCACACTTTTCCCGTTAAAGACGAATTCCTCAATGTTTTTTGGTCAAAAAAATACGTCATCATGTCGTTGACCAGTTTCCTAATATTTTGGTCATTCCACTTCTGCACTTCATTAATGGGAACTGAAATATTTTCCGTTAATGTTATTGCTTCTGCAGTTTTCACCGTTTTCTGAAGATGTAACGGCAGACTTTCCCTCAAAGTTTCATTCGATCGAATTGTACACATCAAATTTTCCTGCAATATTTGTAAATAATATTTAGTACAATTATTTCGCGAATTTATTATAAATAATTTTTTTTTCAGGCCTTGTAAATATCTAAATGTGTAAAAATATTAAAATTCAATAACTGTTTTTTCATTTGTGAAAGTAACTTTCTTAATGACACAATTTTATAGGGATTTAATTACATAATATATTCAATTTACAAAGCCTATCACCATAGAATAATTAAAAAATAAATTAATAAAAAAATAAATTAATAACTTCTTGAATTTGATCATAGAGTACATGAATTTAAATAATTAGTCACATAAATTTTTATTTTACCATAAGAAGGAAATGAGGAGATTTTTGGAAAAATGGGTAAATATATTATTCTAAGTAAAGTTAATGTGAATACTATCAACGAAGAAAATAAATTTTCTGACACAAGACAAATTTTTAATAAAATACATGGATTTTGAACTAAAAAAGATAAATTTTTTAACAAAATTTTTCAAAATAAAACGATGGAAAATTCAACTAGACTAGTTAAATTTCCTGTTTAAAAAATTAATTTTAAACAACAAAAACGAATTTTCAACCAAATAGTTCAATTTTTCAGTTAAACAAATTAATTTCCAACCAAAAAAAAAAGAATTTCAAGAGAATAGTTAAATTTTCAACCACGGTGTTGAATTATCAACTAAAATGATGAATTTTAAACTGGACTAGTTGAATTTTCAGCCAAAAAGATAAAATTTCAACCAAGAAGATTAATTACCAAAACGGATGAATGTTCAATAAAATAGATTAATTTTCAACTAAAAAGATAAATTTGTAAACAAAATATGAATATTAAAATTTTCAGTCATATGAATTAGTTTCAAACAGAAGAGATTAATTTTTTTTAAATTATGGAATGTTCAACTGGATTAGTTGAATTTTAAATTTAGAAAATTAATTTTCAACAACAAATTACGAGTTTTCAACAAAATAGTTACATTTTCAATTAAAAAATGGAATTCTTAACAAATGATTTTTTAACAAAATACATGAATTTTCACTAAAAAAGATAAAATTCCAAGCAAAAATTATATAATATATTGTTTTCATTTAAAATGATGAAAGATTCAACTGGATTAGTTATATTTTTAGTAAAACATTAATTTTCAACCAAAAAGAACGCTTTTTTAACAAAATAGTTTAACCAAGGAGATGAATTTTCAACTAAAAAACATGTATTTTCAACAAAAATAGAACAGTTAAATTTCCAGTTAAAAACAATAATTTTTTACTAAAACGATGGAATATTGAACTGGATTAGTCAAATTCTCAGTTTAAAAAATTATTTTTCAAACAAATGAAAAACGAGGTTTAAAGAATTTATTAATTTAATTTATTAATTTTAATTTAATTTTCAGTTAAAAAAATTCATTTCCAGCCCAAAAAAAACGAATTTCCAACAAAATAGTTCTATTTGAAACTGGAATAGGTAAATTTTAGGTTTAAATAATTAATTTTCAATGAAATAGTTTAATTTTCAAAAAAATATTTTAACTTTAAACCAAAAAAAAATAATTTTCAACTACAGAGAATAATTTAATAATTTCCATCTAAAATGATAGAAGATTCAACTGGATTAGTTGAATTTTCAGTGAAAAAATTAATTTTTAACCAAAATGAACGAATTATCAACAAAACAATTAAATTTTCAAACAAAGAGGAATTTACGATTAAAATTATAAATCTTGAACAAACAAACAAAAATATTTAAAAAAATAATTTACTTTTTAACCACGCAGTTGAATTTTCAAGTAAAAAATATTACTTTTTAAGCAAAAAGAACGAATTTTCAACAAAATAGTTAAATTTTCAACAAAAGAGAAATTTCTTATTAAAATTATGAATCTTCAATAAACAAACAAAAATGTTGACAAAAAAATTTAACTTTTAACCAAGCAGTTGAATAAAAAAAAAATAATAATTTCCATTTAAATAATGGAATACTTAACTGGATTAGTTAAATATTTGGTAAAAAATATTAATTTTTAACCAAAAAGAACGAATTTTCAACAAAACAGTTGAATTTTCATCAAAAGAGAAATTTTTTATTAATATTACGAATCTTCAATAAACAAACAAAAATTTCAACAAAATAATTTAACTTTCAACAAAGGAGTTGAACTTTCAACGAAAGATATGTATTTTCAACCAAAAAAATTACAGTCAAATTTTCAGTTTAAAAAAATTAATTTTTACAAACAAAAAAATGATTTTTCAACAAAATAGTTAAATTTTCATTCAAACTTTACTACCAAATAGTTTAATTTTCAAGTAAAAAACATATTTTTAACCGAATATAGAAAAGTTAAATTTTTATTTTAAAAAACTGCGAAATGTAACGTAGCCCAAAATTCTCGCAAAACTAAATATTTTAAATAAAATTAATGTAAATCCCACATTGAATTCAATATGAAACATTTTAAATTCACATGAACTAAAAAACATTAATTAAAAACAAAGCATATAATTCTTATTATTTCGACCAAAAAAGATTTTTAATTGAAATGAAAAACAGTTTAATCAGAAAAAAAAACGAAAAAAAACGAATTTTCATCAAAAACGTATCAACCAAAACAGATTAATTTACTGCCAAAAAGTTGCATTTTTACCCGAAAAGTATGAATTTGCAATCAAGAAGATTAATTTGCTACCAAAAAAAGGAATTTTTAACAAAATAAAATACTTTAATGAAAAATTGCTCTCAAATTGCGCGGGGATCCGAACCCAGGTCCTTCAGACTGCCAGTCTGATGCCCTTACCCACTAAGCTACGAAGAGACGAGATTAATTTCTTCATAACATAATAACGTGACATAAAACCAAAAAATATAATACATTCGAATGTTTAAAAAATTAATCTTTCAAGTATAAGGAATTACATCGAAATTCCACTCGTAGGGGTTGTTAAGAAATTAATCTCGTCTCTCCGTAGACCTGAGTTCGAATCCCAGCGAAGCTTGAGATAAATTTTCAACCCAGAAGATAAATTTTAAGAATTTTTAACTAAAAGAAAAATCCAATTTCATCTAAAAATGAAATAGTTACATTTTTAGTTAAAAAATATTTAAATTTGTAACCACATATCATCAATTATTGTTATCGCTTACCAGATTTGCAGATTGTATCGCTGCATTTTCGACTTCTCGTTCCAAAATCAGGATTCGCTCTGTCAAATCGGCATTTTTATAACTTGGTTATTCTCTTGAAGCCTTTCAAAATTCTTAAAATCCTACTTTTTTCAAAATTTTCATGATCTACATTTCGTTTAAAATTTTTTTAAATCGTTTTAAATTCTTTGAAATCTTTTCTTAATTATTATTAAACCTTTTAAATACTTCTTTATATTTCTTGAATAAACTCGATTTTTTAAAATTTGGTAGTCGTGCAAAAAATCTTTTACTTTCTTTTTGGAAATTTGAGGAAATCATTGAAAATCCTGCAGAATAAAAACAATTTCCCAATAGTCTTTCAGATTATTGTTCGTCATTCTTCAGATTCTTATGAAATCTTTTTAAATGTTCTCTTAAAATTAATTTTTGAAATAAAACATTATTTAATTCTTTTCAGGAAATTTAAGAAGATTTTTTTATTTTCTTAGAACCCTTTAAAAGTTTATAAAACATTTTTTTTCAATTTTCAAAATTCTTCATTTTTTCTTAATTTTCTTGAAATTGTTTCAAGTTTGAAATTATTTTTAAAATCTTGTCAAAAACAATTTTTCTTTTACCTAGAAAAAAAATTGCTTTAATATCTTGCAGAGATTTTTTCGACAATGTTAGAAATCTTTTGAAATTTTTAAAACTCTTTTTCAATTTTCCCTTTAAATTAATATTTTTGAATAAAAAATAATATAGTTTTTTCAGGAATCTTTAAAAGAAAACTTTTTTATTGTCTTGAAAGCTTTCAAAACTCTTAAAAAGCTCCTTTTTTCGAAACCTTCAAAAATCTACATTTTGTTTTAAATTTATTGAAATTATTTTGGAAATTGTTCAAAATTTCTAAATAGAGCTTAAAATGTGTTAGATTTTTCCTAAAATGTTTTCAAAATTGTGCAAAATACAAAAAATTGTCTTAAAATCTTTCGGATTCGATTTTGGAAATATTTTTAAATAACTTTCAATTTTATCTTCAAATTAATTTTTCAAAGTAAAAATCATTTTGTGAAAAATTAAAAAAATTTTGTAATCTTGCAAAATTCAAATTTTTTGCTTTATAATCTTCGACATTCTTTTTCCAAATCATTTTTTGAAATTTTTTCAAAACTTCTCAATATTGTTTAAAGTGATTAGAATTTTTCAAAATTTTTTTTAACTGAAAAATTAAAAAAATTGCTTTAAAATCTTCCAGATTATTTTTTGACAATTTTGGAAATCTTTTGAAATCTTTAAAATAAAGCTTTTATTCTCTTGAAACCTTTCAAAATTACTAAAAAGCTTTTTTTCAAAATCTTCATAAATCAACATTTTATTTTAAATTTCTTGAAATCGTTCCAAGGTTTGAATTATTTTTGAATTGTTTTCAAAACTTCTCAATGTCTTATAAAATGAGTACAATTTTTCTTAAAACAAATTTTAAATTCTGCAAAATGAAAAAATTGCCTTCAAATTTTCCACATAATTTTCTGACAATTTTGGAAATCTTTCGAAATGTTTTTAAATCTTGTTCAATTTGATCTAAAAAAGTTTTCATTCTCTTGAAATCTTTCATTCTTATAAAGATTCTAAATTTTGTCTTGGGAATTTTTAAAAATCGATTTTTTTTTAATTTTATGAAATCGACATTTTGTTTAAAATTTTATAAAATCTTTGCGAAACTTCTCAATATTTCTTAAACTGAGACGAATTTTTTGTAAAATGTTGTAAACGTGCAGAATTGAAAAATTTTGCTTTACAATTTTCTACATTATTTTTCGAAATTTTAGAGAATAATTTTTTAATATTCTTTTAAAATTAATTTACCAAATAAAACATTATTTAAATTTTACCAGGAATTTCAAGAAAACTGTTCTATTCTCTTGAAATGAAAAAAATGTTAACATAACCTAAAATTGTTCGAAAATTTTTTATTTTTTATGAATACCAAATATTTTTTAATGAAAGTATTAAATTTCCGATACAAAATGCTAACAAAAACAAAAAATTGTATAAAAATGGTAAATTTAATTATTTTTGATGATAATCTGAACAATAATGATAGTCTGCAATTTTTTATGATTTTTTAAATTAAAAATACCAATTTCCATTTCGACATTTCCAGTGAAAACGTCTAGCTTAATCTAAAATTGCAACAAAACAAAATTGTCATTAAAATCTAACGATTTTTACTATAAATACCGATTTCCGGTGTAAAACGACAAAAAAACTAAAAATTGTACAAAAATGGTGAATTCTATGATTCTGAATGATAAACTGAAAATTTTCATGGTTTTTGTTATTGAAAATAACAATTTTCGACAAAAACATCAAAATAATATAAAATTTTAAAAAATTCTAATTCTTGTTTAAATATGAATAATTTATGTTTGAAAATACCAATTATCTATGTAAGACGGCAAAATGACCTAAAGTTGATTAAAAATTGCGGGTTTTCTTTAGAATCTAATGATTTTTGAATAAAAATGTCAATTTTCGACATAAAGTACTAAAACAATCTAAAATTGTTTAAGTTCGGAAATTTTGATTATTTCAAACAAAAAGCATTGGATTTAAATCTAATGATTTTTTTTAGGATACCAATTTCAGGTTAAACACATAAAAATAATGTAAATTTCTTGAAAATTGTAAAAAGAAAATTTTAATCGAATATTTTTTTATTAAAAATACCAATAATTTCCTACGAAAAAACTCTCACATAACGTAACAGAAAATTGCTCAAAATTGTAAATTTAATTTTGTAATTTATAAGTTATACCCTAATTTTTCAAAGAATAATAATTTTTTTTAAGAATAATTTTTTTAGGCAATTTTTCCAGTTGCGTGATGAATAGTTTTTTTTTAAGTTCAATTTTGTTAAGATAAGAAAATACTGAATAATCCGCGACATAGTTGAAATAATTTAAATAATAACAGTTTAAATAATTTCAAACTGTCTTTCACGGAAAATTTCAGTCTTATCATTTATTAATTGCGTCATTAATTCCAAAAAATAATAACTTTTCACGATTTACAGGCGACAAAAATTATTTAAACAAATGAAACTACTTTAAATAACTTGCAAATATCATAAGAAAAAAAAATTACTCTTAACATTCGTTAATTGTGGTATCAATTCCAGAAAATACTAAATTTTCATGATTTGGTGAGAAAAAAATGATACGATTGAAAATTGTTTAAACAATTGCAAAGTATTTCAAACAAAAAATATGAGTCTTGACATTCAACAACTGTTTCATTTGTCCCGAAAAATAATAAATTTTCACGATTTACTGGAAAAATAATTATTTAAACAAATAATAATTGTTTAAACAATTACAAATTAGTTAAAAATACTTGGACACTGGTCAGTTATTAAATCAAAAGAATTAATGTTGAAAAACATGAAAAACATACTGTCTTTAGCATGAATTTTACATAAAACTGCTATTTTGTATTTTTTGGGGCCATTTCCGGGCACAATACAATTGGGGGTTAAAATTAAAATTTGTTGTGTGAAAATGGTTACTTAAGCAATCTTCAAGAAGTGACTAAACTTTAGTTCACAAAAAATTGATAAAAACTACTCATTGTTTCATTTTTTCGAAAATCTTTTCCCGTTTAAAATTCCATGTTGATTTCAAAAGTCCGGGGGCGCGAGTTAATGTTTTACAGATTTGAAAAAAAAATGGAATTTCTTTTTCCGGAAAACGAACAAATTGGGGGGGGGGGGGGTGGCGATCATCAAAAATCGAAAGTTCGATTCCTGAGATTTCTCTTAGCTTCCAAACGAACAGCTTCGAGTCCCCGTGAGCGCGGTCTTTACACTAAAGTTTCTCATGTATACTATGTCAATATTACCAGTTGAATAAATGATCTATTAAATAGTGTGTATCTCAAACCAGTGGTCCACAATTTATTTCATTTTTTTTTCACCTACAAACATTTTATGGTCCTTCGAGCCGGATTCTTTCAAACAATCCGTGTTTTTTGTCCAAAATTGCCTCCGCAACGTACTGGACACATGCTTTTAAATGCTCAGTGATTATTGTGCAAAAAAGTGCCTTTGTAACGAACTGGACAATCAGTGACGGTGAAGTGGAAAATAAAAACTGTGAACTGTAAAGTGACAAACAAAAACTGTGAACTGTGATCTGTGAAGCTTTCATACTTCTTTCATAATCAGAATCGACGAAGGCAGCCCAGCACCAACGAGAAGAAAGCTTCCATGCACCGCGCTCTAATCTCTCAACAGTTTTGAACTTTCACGTTCAAGGGAGAAACATACAACGAGATAGGATTTTCATCTCCATTCCAAATTCCACATTCGGATCATCTGAACCTACGAGGAAGTGCTACGTCCGCCAACTATAATTTTCTCGGACACAAGTAAGTCTAGTGAACTACCCTTTGTATCCAATCCATTTCAATTGGCTTAGCTTTCATTGCGTATCAGTGGGTAGGTTGTTTATAACGTCAAATTTGAATTAAAGATGTTCGAAAATGCGAAAGAAAATACTGATTCAGATCAGACTCACAAAGCAGAAAATATGACAACGCTAAAAATGAAACGTGGTCAAATAAAACGCTCGTTAACTTCTTCCGAAATTGCACTTTCCTCTATAAATGAAAATACTGATTTTGCAGTACTTAATCTCGAACAACGGTTAGAAATTCATCTCAAACTTTGGGACAAGTTCGACGCGATTCAAACTCAATTAGAAGAAGATATTACAGATGAAGACGCGATTGAACAACCTGATGTAGAGAGACTCTCATTCGAAAATCGATTTCATGCGATCGCCGGTCAATTTAGAAAATATATTAAAAATCCCATGCCTCTTGCCAATCAGGCCGGTCAGTCTGTTTCGAATCAGTGTCAAGATGTGTCTCCGTCAAACTCTGAGACAGGAAATCCACAATTTTCAATTGCTTCGAATCAAGCTGCGACTATGCCTGCGACGGGCTCACAATCGGGAGATCAGGGTCGAGTGAACGAAACTATTTCTAACGAATTCACTGTAGAACAAAACTCAACACATTTCAATGCCAGGTTTCAACTCCCAAAGCTTCAAGCACCTACTTTCCATGGGAGCTTTGACTCGTGGCTCACGTTCCGCGATTCTTTCAAGTCCATGTGTCACGATAACCCTGTTCTTTCTCCCATTCAAAAATTTCATTATCTCAAAGCCTGCCTGAAAGACGAGGCAGCAGACGTTATAGCATCACTTGAAATAACTAGCAATAATTATCAAGTCGCATGGGATCTTTTAACAACTCGTTATGATAATCGCAAATTTATAGTCGAAAGTCACGTTCAAGCTTTATTTGAAATTCCTCAGATGTCAAAAGAATTCTCCGCGCGCGCATTGTTGGATCACGTGCAGAAAAGAATCAGGGCTCTCAAAGCTCTCGGTCAACCAGTGGATCAGTGGGATACTTTATTAATCTTTATTATTCGCGAAAAATTAAACAATTACACTCGGGAAAAATGGGAAGAATCTGTCGGAAGTACAGAATTGCCCTCGTTAAACTCGATGATTTCATTTTTAGAACGCCGATCACTCATTGAAAGTACGCAATCTGCTCAAAAATTAAAAGACTCTCAACGGAGTCAACAACCAAGAAATAATAATTCACAATCGCGGTTTAATTCTCGAGCCTCTCAATCATGCATGACTACTACTCTCGATTCCAATTCAGAGAAATCGCAAGTTGCATGTATACTTTGTAAACGTACGCATCACCTTTATGCGTGCGAACAATTTAAAGTTTTGACTCCGCAAGAGCGTTACGATATCGTTCGTAAAGCATCGATTTGTCATAATTGTCTTCTTGCAAATCATCGCACAATTGATTGTCGAAGAGGCCCGTGTCAGAAGTGTCGTAGACGTCATAATACACTCTTGCATTTTAGTCAAGAAAAACCCGTAGAGAAAGACTCAAACGCGAAAGAAACAAATTCAAAAAGCATTACTACTGCTTGCGCAAGTTTTCAGCCTCCAACGCAAAGCCAGGTAATTCTCGGGACAGCGATCGTTGATATTTTAGACAGCACGGGTCAGTATCGTCCTTGTCGGGCCTTTCTAGATTCATGTTCTCAGTGCAATTCCATCACGGAGAAATTTGCAAATGCTCTAGGTCTCCAAAAGAAAGAAATCAACGCAAAATTAAAGGGAGTTGAAAATCTTCAATCCCGAATAAAATACGTTACTTCTACTCAAATCAAATCACGCTACGACGAAGTAGATCTTAACCTCTCATTTTTAGTTTTTCATGAAATTTCAGAGTTGATGCCCGCGATTCCTATTGATAAAAACTCTATACGAATTCCGGACCAGATCTTTTTAGCAGATCCGGAATTTTTTAAACCATCAGAGATCGATATTTTAATAGGCGCCGAACATTTTTACAATCTCATGCGCGCTGGTCAAATTAAGGTCAAGGGGCAATCGGCACTCTTCCAAGAAACTGATCTCGGCTGGATCTTTGCGGGACGGTACGTCAGTCCGCAAGTACCCAAATCCTTATTGCAAGCACATTCGCGCGTATCTTGCAATTTGATTAAATTTCAGGATTTACCCATCTTGTGGGAATTAGGAGAAGAAAATTCCTCAAAAATACTTTCAGATGAAGAGCGAGCCGCGGAAGACCATTACAAAAACACAACTGAGCGCGACGAATCTGGTCGTTACGTGGTTAGGTTACCGTTTAACGATAAAAAAGAATTACTTGGAGACTCTCAAAATGTAGCTTTTCAACAATTTTATGCGCTTGAGAAAAGATTCGCACGGAATCCCGAACTCAAATCTCAGTACACAGACTGTATCGACGGTTATTTCAATGAAGGTCATATATCGCTGGTTAATAATCAGGACCTTTCACGGCCTGGTAACCACCTTCCTCACCACGCCGTAATAAAGGCCGACAGCCTTACAACTAAAACAAGGGTCGTGTATAATGGCTCCGCGAAAACTACAACCGGGGTCTCTTTAAATGACACTCTTTTAGTAGGACCCACAATACAAGAAGACCTTTTTTCCATCGTTACCCGTTTTAGATCGTTTCCAGTCGCACTTACTGCTGATATTCAGCAGATGTATCGACAAATTAGGGTCCCCCCGGAAGACAGTTTTTATCAAAAGATTTTATGGCGAAACGAATCCGATCAACCAATTAAAATCTACGCGTTAAACACGGTTACATTCGGCACTTCATGCGCTCCGTTTCTTGCAATTCGAACGTTGCATCAACTCGCCGACGATGAGCAAGAATCTTTTCCTCTTGCGGCTACTATTTTAAAACGCGATTTTTATGTCGACGACCTCTTGACCGGAGCGCAATCGGTGCAAGAGGCGTTACAATTAAAAGAAGATTTAATTAATCTTTTACGACGAGGTGGATTTAATCTACGAAAGTGGGGATCGAATTGTCCCACATTATGCCACGAATTTTCAAACGAATCGGCTGATCCTTACCTCTCCGAGCAATTCACGCCTACCCCGAAAGGGAAACGGCTTAATGATATAATAATAATAATAATAATAATAATAATAATACCTTCTCTGATGATAATGTACAAAGAAATAATTTTTAATCTCTCTTCACATCTGACATACATATATGCAAAGAAAAAAATTTAAACCCATTTTCAACCCAAAAAATATTTCCGAAATGTATTACAAATAAATTGAAGAATAGTAATAGTAAACATAATACACCGCAGTTCCGCAACAACGCAGGGGTGTCTGAAAAAAGCAGGCAGTACCCGCGGCGGCTAATCGCGTCACCTGCCTTAGTCTGAATCTTTGAACTCTATAATTGATCAAAGTTAGAAATTCTCAATTTTGTAGTTTATCTGCATTTCATTTAAAATTGTTCAATTGACAAGTGTGAAAATCTTCCATTTTTTACGTGTAAATGATTAATAATTCGATTATAACATTTTTGAAATCAAAAACTTAAACTTTAATTTAAAAAGTTCAAAATTCAAGAGTTCCACTTTGAGTGCTTTAATTTGAAGTTTATTTTTTATTCCATCAAATGGAAAAATGTCTATCTTTAGAGTTCAAATTTTTTAATTTTATTGACATTGAAAAATGTTTGCAAACCGAGAAATGACCGGGAATTTTTTCTTCGATTACAGTGGCCACTCTGTTATATGTACGTACATACTCATAACTCAATACTTTGATAAAGTTCGATTTTCTAGCACAAGCATTTTCACGTTCATTATGATATTATAAAACCAAAATGGCAAAAATACAAAGAAAATATCTGATTGTTTACGGTTCAGAGAGTCCCGATTCATCATCGGCCATTGAGGGTACCCCCGACACGGCTGCTAAAGCGGGACTGAAGTGTATGTCCGTATTCCTTTTTACTGACAGTTAATCAAGAACCTTCGCTTTCTTCTTAATTACGCGTAGCTAGGTCTTTTCAATAAATTAAAATTAAATATAAAAACATTGTTTAACAGTATATACAGTCAGAACATCCGGATAAAATGTTTCAAAGTCTAATAATCAAATATTTCTCAAATTAATTTAATTTGCAATATCCGGTTCAATATTTTTATTTAAAAAAATCCGCGCTTGGTTATATAAATATTCGTGGTTCTATCATTCGCGATATGACTGTCGTCAAAATCAATGACATTAAAATTTTGCATCTATAAATGTATTTAATTTCAGACCAGGGGAATGAAAATAGTATAATAAATTGAATTGTAAATATAAATATTACTTACAGTCTTAAATCTTCTTGATAGACATGTATAGGATGGGAATCTTGAGTTGAATTTCCCTCCTGTTGACCCTGAATCGAGTCCTGATAGTGGCAGCTCATAATAGAACGAGAAAGATCCTGAATGACATAAGGAGGGTATTTTCTGATGTTGCAAAATTAAGAACTGGAACATAAAATTTTGCATAACGATCCTAATCACAACAATGTAAAATGACGATCGTCAAGCTACGAATAAGTCAGATCCCAATAGGTACCTATTAGACCCGCTTAAAACACATCACTTCGAATTTTTTTCCAAATAATTTAATTCCAAAGGTCCAATAAAACACCTCGTAGAACTTGTTAGGGAAGCAATTGCGTACTTTCAGCATTTGGAATAAAGCAGCACCAAATAGGTACCTAATAGATCCGCTTAAAAGACAGCGCTTCGAATTTTAATCCGGGTAATTTCGTTACGAAGGTCCAATAAAAGACCTAATAGAACCTATTAGGAAAACAATTTTGTACTTAATAATATGTCAAGTAAAAGAATACCTCATAGAACCCACTTAGATCCAATTAGAAAAATGTAACAAAAGCACATAAGTACCAAATAAGACCGGTTAGAAACCAATTTAAAATAAGAATCCTATTGGAAACCAGTTAGGACCATGCAAGATGCCATCTGCATCCTATACGCTTTCTAAACGGCTTCTATTGGTTCCTAACTGTCATTTTTACTAGGGTTGCAGCCCAGCTGCAGTTACTGTCAGCTCACAAGATAACGTGCACGCCAGGTTTGCGATCTGCTGACTGTGTACATGTATTCTGTGTCAACACGGCCTGATGCTGAAACCGCTCTGAGTCCTCTAGAGGTCCTGTGGCCCGGCTGCACTTACGGTGCGTTACAAGATAAGATGCAAGCATGTTTGTGATCTGCTGACTGAGTGCATGTATTGTGTGTCAACATGGCCTGATGCTGAAATGCTGCAACATAATTGTTATCAGGGGAATGTCCTTCGTTGAAAATATTATGTGATAAGTGGTAAATGCCCACATAATTCAAGTACAACAAAATTTCATTTTGCACTTCAATATGTTATTTTATCGAAAAATTGGTTACCTCGAGATGATTAACAATCAGGCTTGAGACAAAAAAATTTTTCGACTAGTTTAATTAATTTTTAAGTTCAGAAAAATGTATTTTTCACAAATAAATAAAATTATATATATTTCAATATCAAAAGCTGTTTTTTATTTATAACCTATACACTGGGATTCCAGTTTACCGGGGTTTTCGAACTTGGCCTCAATAGCCTTCACGGTAAATCGGGGATCTCCGAAACGCTCTTCTCCTTCTTGCTTGTGGCTTCTCATAGTGACGCTTACAAGAAAGGTGTACGCGCATGGTGATTAGGCGTAGGAGACCAAACTCGTAAAAAATAAAATCGGTAGTTAACGTAACGTCAGTTTCTTCAAATTTGGTCGGCTGAATATTTGAATTTTGGCCAACCAAGGCCGTAGCCCCCCCCCCCCGAAATTCTTGAAACATGTACATCATATACATATACTCTCCTGTGTGCCGCTGCATATGCCCCCCACAATTTTATCCTGCTGCATACCCCCCCCCCTGAAATTTTGTCCTGCTGTATATCCCCTCCGCAAAATTTTTCTGGCTACGGCCTTGTGGCCAGCTTTTCGGGTGTTTCCGATCACTGTGTTCCGGTAAACCGGAATCCCAGTGTACTTCTATATCTTAGCGGTTTTCAAGTTATATTAAATAAAACAATAAATATAACTTTTCATTTATTAAAATCAGGGGCCTATTTTTTCCTAATTTTCACGACACTTTTTTTACAATAATAAATACAATAGTACTAAAGCTATGCAAGTTCATATTATTCATGCATATTTTACAGCAGTATTCACTTATATTTTATAGTAGTATTCACTGAAGTTTACAAACTTCATTCATTCATTCTTTTGCATACAACTCTATTTTAAAATAACAGTACATCATTATCATTATTGTCGACTTCCATGGGCTTAGGCACTTCATTTTTAAATCCCTATAGAAGAGTGTCTGCTGAACCAGGAATCAGCACACGCTTATCATCATGTCAGCTGAGAGCAATCTTATCCTGTGTAATAGAGTGCACCTCATGTTTTCGACCTAATTGCTTAAATGTTGAGTTCGGACCAGGTTTTGGCAAGAAATTAAAGACTGCTTGTAATCATCGAATGTTATTGTTCTCAAAGTAGAAACTTTTATTCCTTTAGCTTTTCTTTTGGTTGTGTATAGATGTCCAGTACCATGAGCTAGGTTGGTATCCGGTAGTTTGTTCTGATTGTTTACACTGCAGTAGGCGGGATCTGTCGGACAGTACACTGTCAGAAAAATCTGTACTAGATTTAGTATACATGTAATGGAAGCAAGAATGCACAACATCAAATTAAATTTAGTATACCACATATGCTTTGTATGGCAACTTCAAAAGATGTTTTCACTCTTTGGAATAAAATGTATTACTATCGTTTTAACTTCGCTTGTCAACTTTGATATAGTGAATTTTAAATTCTCGCAAGTTTCATCAGGGTAAATGCAAGATCCTTTCCATTTGTTCAAACAAAAATATTACTTTTGCCGACTGAAAACCACTATATTAATTTTTGATACGCAAACCCTGTTTTCCCTACTTTGGAACGATATTATACTAAATTCTCATTCATTTTTATCATTTATTCTAACAACAAGTCTCTCAGTGTAGACTATGTAAATAATTTGTTTGTTAACACGACTATTTGCCTCGGCCAATCACTGTGCTTTCAAAGTCAGAAATCTATACAGCAATTGCCTATGCTTGACTTATGTCACACTTATAGTATTTTTTATATACTAATTGCTAAACTTGAAAAATTCCCTAACTGGTCAATCACTGTATGAATGACCGTAATTGAATAATTTTAAAATTGGTTAAAATAAGTAATTTATCGGTTTTTCATAATGAAACAGTTTATTCGCGGTTGCGTCAACATCGCTCGCTATTCGCCATCAAACCATCGAATATTTCAATAAAGAAAGCCGAGGTAAAGCTGCGTGATCAACTAACCAACACTGAAATTACATAGAAAAAAATACTTTGTAGAACAAATATTATGAATAATAAAACCAATTCAACAGTGAACTGGTGACTTCGAAATAAAAAAATAAAAAAACACCTGCAGTTAGGATACACCCCTTTTAAATTTTCTGAATCTGAAGTAAAACTCATTAAAGCCTTTTTCCCGATTAAGTTAAATACATTTATTACGGCCAAATGGATGTTGATAAAACTTTACGAAAAATGCAGATATTTATGAGTCTTTATTTTATAGATTCGTAAAAGTGAGAAGTGGCGGATCGGAACTGCACATTCGCCTTTTTCTATTTGCACGGCAGGAGTGCTAGTGTCGACTGGGCTAATAGAGCTCCTTTCCATTTTCAGAGGGTGTTTGGATGATTAAACGAGAGAAAAAGCGAGGAGGATGAAAAAAAAGTAAAGAAAATAAGACAGACGAATAAAAGTGTGAGAGAGAGGAGTGGGAGGAGAAAAATAGAGATAGAGAGTCCTCCGTCCAGATGAAGAAGGCCCAAGGGAGATCGCCGGCCTTCCTGGAACCCTTATAAACTTGGACCTGATCTCTCTCTCTCTCTCTCTCATTCCCGCTGTCCCTGTTCCTCAGTTTCCATCTTTTTCTCTCTCATCCTTTCTAACATTTACTGGAATACCCTAAAGAAGAGGAGCACGCACGCACACATGCACAAATCGATGTTCTGTTTTTCGTCGATTCAGTGATTTTTTTCCCTTGATAGACTCAAGTTCTCTCCCTCTTTATCTCGCGCTCCTTCTTTCTTGTCTGTCGCTCTTTCTTCCTTAAACATCGCGTGGGAAGATACCATCGGCGACGTTCACTCGGAAAGGTTGAATCGTTCATAAGTGTGATTCGCATAAAAAAAGGAAATGCCGCTGCTCAAACACGTAAGAGGCACTCGCCGTCGACGACAGACCGACTTTTTTTAACCCACATTTTAAACCATGCCCTATATTTATAGTTAAAAAACATTGTTCATAAAATCATTAATTAAACCTTAACCACGTAAGACCGAAATTTTAAAGGTTGCCGGTATTTTTTTCTTAACTTTTTCATTTGATCTAAAAAATATCTCATACACAGAGAAAGAAGTTATTTAAATCACATCAACTTTTTTTTGTGTCAGTTATCTAAATGAAAAACATTAGGTTGGTTTGAAAAAAAAGTTTGGTCATGTGTACGAAATCTGAGGCTTGTGTCAAGAGGACTAAACTCGTTTGATTCAACCAATCAAAGTTTTTGGTTCCACCAAATACTTGGTCGATTTACCCAATTTTTTTTGGCTAAATCCACTACAATTTTGCTGGAATAAAACAACTTTTACTAACAACAAAGTCGGATCAACCAAATATTCTTCCGAGTGTTGTTACACTTTAAAAATGGTTTTCCTTAAATTCATCAAATGTTATCTGGATTTAAGTAACATAGTTATAAACTTAAGGTTTCATCATCTGAATTCCAGAATTGTGTTTTAAATCCAGATAAAATTCGATTGAATTTAATAATTTTAACGATTTTAAGGTCAACAAATTTAAGTATTTATCTGACCAGTTGTTCTAAAAACAGTCTCTGCTATACCAATAACATACTATTCGATCAGCACTGTAAAAACAAAGTATTATTTTAGGGCTAGTTTCAGGTATTACACTAAGTCTAAGAAAAAACAGTCTCGAGTGGTACTAAAATGAGACCACTGGTGGGATCCCAGATTCACTTGTTTTACATTGAAAATAAAAGTATAAAGTTATTTTATTAAAGAAAAAGGACTCGATGAACTTTTGGTTACACCTTTAAATGAGTCAAATTTTCCTCTTGAATTACGTTTTTTTTTTCTGTGTTTGACACCTTTTCGGACCAAAAGTGACACTTTGGGATTGAGCATGTAGAAATATACACGCAGTGAACAAATTATGCACATAAGTATATAGGACACCATAGTTTTTTTTTGTAAATAGCACAAGAATTGTTGATAAATTGTACAGGAAATTTTTTTAATCTCACAGGTTTTTCAACAAAAAATACAGAAAATTGAAAGCTGTTACCATTATATTAACATCATTTCAGAAAAAGATTTTTTTTGTTCTTATGAGGTTTAAATCGAGAACATAATGAATTAAATTATAAATATAACGGGTTAATATCTTATAAATTCTATGAGATACTAAAGGTTTACAGCTAGAGTGTATACGATACATGTATAATGTATAATCAATTTTCAAAGGATAATGCCTATAGATATTCACGATTCTAGTAAATCCAGATGAGAAGATATGGAAATTGATCCCTATATTCAATAAAATAATATATTCGCGGAGGTCTTGATTCTATAAATGAAAAGGGGGTTACAGACAGGGGCAGAAAGCGCCAAAGGCAAATCTAGTCAGTGAAGAGATTAAAGCATATTGATCAGCAAGTCAGATAGCAAACTACGGCACTACCATCCGCCATTGATACGCAATCGGCATATGTAGTTTGACGTCGCTAATAATGGGAATCGACTTTTGGGATCCAGCACAGTGAAGAAATTTTGCCGCGGCCTAAATCGGGCACAGGCCTGGCAAGCTCTATCGGATTCCCATAGATTACCAGTGGCAAGTGTACGATTACCCAGATTTGTTGTAAAAATAGATGGGGAATTAGATATATGCATACATGAGGGCAAGGAGGTTATCGGCAGAGCAAGGTTCATTCTCAGAAATAAAAACATATCAAAAAAGGCTAAAATGGCCATACATAATTCTTTATTCGTACCGACTGAACCATACGGTAGCGAGACATGGACCTCTCAAGAAAAGGACAACAGTAAAATTAACGTGATTGGCATGAAACTTCTGTGCACAATATACGGGAAAACACTGATGGATAAAGTCCGAAACGAGATAATCCTCAAAGAATGTGGTACAGGAGAGACACTAGTAGATATATGCGAAAGAAATTAGTTAAGGTGGTTCGAAAATCTTGAAAGAATGAAAGACGAACGACTGACCAAACAGGTGTATAAAGGTAAAGTAAGTGGCAGAATGCCCAGAGGTAGACCGCCGAAAGAATGGTTATGTTTAACTAGAAAAAAATATTATGCTTTATCATTTAGAATTGAAAATTACTGCCATAATTATTTTTAATTTGTTGAAAGTGAAATTACATGACTTTTCTAAAAGTTGATCAATATACATGTATATGAAATGTAATATACAGCCTCTTTATTATTATTTCATAGACCGAGTTTTCAGATTTAATATACAATAATATATGCATATTGTTTTCTGATTCTTTCCGTCAAACACCACAATTTTTGTTTTATTTACGTTAATTTTGAGGCACATGCTCTTCATGCTTGTATTCAGTTTGTTCAAAATTCCCCGTGTGAAAAAATTTCGTGGCAGTCTTGAATCATGCTAAAGCCAGCACATTTTTTTTCAAGCCTGTCTATTCACGCAATACTTGCCTGGCGCTGTCTAGTTTTGCTACGTGTTTGATTCAAACCTTTCTGCTTTCTAGTCCCAATCTTGGAGCTATCTAAAAGTTCCTTATGAATTTGAAAATAATGAAGACTGTCCAGATTTTAGCTAGATTCTAGATAGAATCACGGTTTGGACTTGAACAAAAATTACAGAAGTGAATTCAGAAAATAATCATTTTTGAATAAACGATTTAAGAAATTACCATATATGATTGCACAAATGCTCAAGTTATAATTAAATATACGCTGCAAAATATTTGAGATAATGAACAATAATTATTGAAGGTGATGGAAATTTTAATATACAAACTATATTCTTAACAACTATTTTTATTAAAGAATGTTGGAAAACATTTTCTTTCAATTGAACTACATAGTAAAGTTATAGTGAATTTTTATGAAATTTATGATAATTATAATGTTATGTATAATGCTATGTACTATATTCATAATATTCCAGAACATCAAATTTTAACATAAATGGTTTATATAATTTATTTTAATTATTTATTTATTGCATAAGTGATAATTAGGCCTCACAAAATAATTGTTTAAAATAATTAACAATAATTATTTTGTAGCCTAATCGCAAGTATAATCCTGCAAACTTTATTATTTTCCATGATTTATTCACACATCAACCACTTTTAATGTTTGAAAATTGTTCATGTTTTATTGAAATAAATATTACGATGTAATGAATTGAAATCCATATCCGACAAAAACGAACAAATTTTAACTTTTAGATGTCTTGACGGGACAAAGTTACAGCAACATAATATAAAGTTACATCAAAAGTTCTATGCCCGGCGTATGTACTAGATTTACATAAACTCATTTTTTTATTGTTTTGTCTACAAAAACTTGTTTTATATTTTTAATTAACGGGAAAATCTATATATTAGACTTTTATGTAATAAAAAATAATTATATCATTTAATTATTAACTATTTTTCATCAAAATAGATGATCTGTCTAGAAACTGGTCGATCCGAGCGTTACATCCCAGTCTAGCCACTGGACAGTTAGCCTGTGGCGCTCCAGTCTTGACTCAAGGTGGACTAGACAGAAACAGTCCAGCGCCACGAAATTTTTCTGCACGGGTCTTTGCAAGTCTTAGATTGATTTTAACATAACAACCTTATCATCTGCGAACGCTAACCCACGTACCCTTACTGTTTCGAGATCCACACCTTCTTCGTCCAAGAGGGCCATTCTTATACAGTTGCCCATGAATATAATAAATAGCCATGAGGACATAACGCATCCTTGTCTAACACCTTGCATAATATCGAACCAGTCACTCAGTTTTCCATTAACCCTTACCCTCGCTTTGCTACCAGTATATTTTGTTTGTATTGCTTGTAGGAGCCATCCATTGCTAACACCTCTGTAATTATTACAGTTGCTTTTGTCTCCCTTTTCTTTGTATATTGGTACGATAATCGCTTTTTTCGAATTGTCTGGGAGTTCACCCATCTCCATACACAAATTTATCTATTCGCACAACCTGTGAGGTATGTACTCGTCACCGCATTTGAGCTTTTGAACGCTAATACTGTCTGCATTAGCAGCCTCACCGCTTTTTATGTTCTTAAGTATATCCTTAACCTCAGTGACACAGACTGTCTTAATCGAATTTTCTAATGCATTATGTTCTATATCGCAGTTCTGGTGCTCTATAGCTTCATCTCCTAATTATTCTTTAAGAGAGTCTTTCAAAGTGTCTATTATGCCGTCTGTATCATATAGCATTTCACCCTTGCTGTTTCTCATGCTGACAAACTCTGTACTTGTACGTCCCTTCATAGATTTATATAACAGTTTCTTGCTTCCTCCCAAGTGTTTTTGTATTTTCTTCTGTTCTGCTTTTATCTTTACCTTTCTTGACTAGTCGGCTAGTCGGGCTGCCTGAATTTCATCATTCCACCACGCGTCACTAGACGGTTTTGATACAACCGCAGTACCACACACTTCAGGCGCACTCCTAACAATGACATCCCTAAACAAGGCTGATAGGCCCTCTATATTTTTATTATTCATTAGCGCCTCCCAAGTTGCCTGATCTATGTGTTCGTTTATCTCATTCTGAAAAGCTATTCGCACTTCCGGTTGCTGTACATTTTCAATCTTGATTCGCGTTTGTTTCCTTTTTTTGGTTCTCTTCCTTCTCCATCCCTGACCTGAGTTTATTTTGAATACTAGAAGATAATTATAAGTTTTGCATTCAGAACCCCTCAGGACTCTTGTATCGTTTACTAGTTCTCTCAGTCTTTCATCCCAAATAGCGAAGTCAATCATACTGTGGCTATTTCCTTTATAGCAGGTGTACATGTGAATCATTTTATGCCTGAAGCAAGAATTTGTGATAAATAAACCCTCTTCTAAGCATAAGCTAACTAATCTTTTCCCATTCTCATTTTTGTTTGTTGAATCCGCAAAATTACCTAGCACCCTTTCTGCATCTTCATCTTGACGCTGGACGCCTACGCATCCGTTCATGTCTCCTAGTATAATGATTCTTTCGCCATGATCGCAAGCAATTATAGTATCATTTCAACTGTCCCAGTAGGCATCATGAACTTCATTCGGATCACCATCAACTGGGGAGTAGCACGCTATGATAAATAATCTTCTTATCCCTATTTTCATTATAACCGACAACAAACTGGGAGGTACAAAATCATGATTTCTGAGATGCTGTATTGCTTTTTCATTCATAATCAAACCGACTACCTTGACTACAAAATGTACTGTAATCTAATTGACATGGAAATTTTGAAAAAGCAGAATGATTGAAATTTTACCAGAGATTTGTAATTCCAAAGTTAACCACTTTATGGCGCGCTCATGACGCTGCCGAGGAAAATAAATTGCTGGCGGGCGGATGTCATTCCACAACAACGTGTTAGCGAGTTTTATGTATAGATCATTCATCCGTTTCATCAATAAATTATGTTAGGATAAATTCATATTGCTATAATTGTACATGTTCTAATGAGCGGTTTTATAGCCATCAGCCTTCTAAACTTTATCTCCTAAAACTACGCACGTAGGCTAATGCTGATATTTGGTATATAAAGTGATTAGAAAAAGTTCCTCCTTTAGTATGGTATTTGTGTAGAAATAGAGAAAAAACGTCCTTTAAACTAGCTGAAACTATAACATTTATAAATGGACTTCTTCAATCAAACAGTTTTAATATTATGTCAATTTTGAGGTTATGCAATTTTACATTGACAGTTGAATTTTACAAGAGGAACGTAAAAGTACACTGTCTGAAAGTGACGTTACGGGAATTTTCCTACATGCATCTATTCATCCTATTGTGATTTCGGCTACAGGCAATGTGCAAGCAAGATGCACTGAACATCTTGAACATTTATGAGTCAGTAGGGTACTGGCAGCAGCTAGAAGGCGGTTTTATTAAACACTTGTCGCATTGTAAGAAACTTTATGGACCATCAGGAAGCAAGCGACTAACAATCTACGTGATAGGGGAAACAGGATGGTTTATATGTAATAACAATGCGAAAGGAGATGAGGAAGGAGAGATCATATTCATATGTAAAGAAGAAATAGTAATAGACTACATATTGGAGGAAGAAAGAATGAGTCGGTAAGCGCGGCAGAGGAAGAAAGGAAAGAAGGGGAGAAAGAAACGCGAAGATGGAAGTCTGGAGGGTAGATAAATTAAAAGAGTTTAAATAAAAAATAGAAAAGGAGAACTTTAGGTATGAAAAAGAGTAGGACAGTTGAGTGAAGATGAGTGTCTCAGATGGATTTTGAATGGTAATGGACAGAGTGGGACGTGGATGAAGAAATTGGAAGAAGTAAGAGAAATCAAGGGAACAGGGCAGGGCTAAACGGTTAATCCTATTAAAGGAAAGTAAGTAGTAAAAAGTTTATTTTAAAACAATTGAAAAACTATTTTTATGGTAAGAAGAAACGGAATTCACCTTGACACTTCTAAATTCTTAATTCTTAAAATGTTTCTAAATTTGTTATTCGAAATCTTTAGAAATCTACTTTTTGTTTTAATTTTGTTGAAATCTTTTCTTTTATATACTTCAAAACTGCAAACAAGATATCCTTTTTTTTTAAGTTGTATTACAAGATTTCGCATACGCTGTTGTCGAAAACCTGACTGTTAGCATTCTGTGTGGAAAGACTTTTGGCGGGTGTTTTCAGTTTGTTCTTTGTTGAGATATAAAACATTTTTAAACAAAATATAGATTTTTTAAATTTTGAAAAAAAGAAAGCTTTTTAAGAATTTTAACAGATTTGAAAAGAATAGAAACATTTTCTGAAGTTTCCTAAGAAAATGTACAATGATTTTTACATTTTTAAAAATTAATATAGAGAGAATATTTAAAAAGATTTAAAAAGGTTTTTAAACATTTTGAATAATAAGACGACTGAAGAATCCTGGAAACTCTCCTTCGCAGAAGCGGCGGGGAATTTCCGAGAAATGTAATTCCCTGAGCGGGCAGCGAACTCGTCGGACATTGACATCTTGGTTGGGCTTGCTCGCTACCGCTGACGTTTAAGTGGCTTCCTCGATGGACCGACCTCCGTAAAGGACGAGCATCTCTTAGTCCCCGGTGGATGGTTAGTCCTAAGCTCTCCCTTCTTTGCGATGCAGTGGTAGCACTATGGGACACCCATCCCACCTTAAGGTGTCCCGTATGGAGTATCCTCGCCGTTAGCTCCTCGTTTAGCTTGCCGTATGTCTTCAGATACCCCCTGAAGGCTTTCTTCGTCATTCTGACTTCGACATCTGCAGCCAGGCTCACTCCGAAGTATCTCCTCACAGCGTCTTTTCCTCTTTTTCTAGAGTTCTCTCGTCGAGGCCCAGAACTTCGACTTTGATCCGAGGAACGAGCTGGCGCACGCTCCACCCATCCCCAACTCTCTCACTGATAGCAGAGGAGATTTTAGGCTTGCATTCTGCACCGCCACCCACCTCGATGAGGACGTCCTCATTCCTCGTCTTCCTGACAACCATCAGTTTGACACCAATGGTTTCCGGCTGCACCTTACCATCGACTTCCTTAAGGGGCTCTGAGTAGCTCGACCGCTTAGCCGGTTATATAAAGACCGCCTCGGGACGAACGCGCTTGGTGTTTTCTTTCATCTGCTTCCCGGCATTCCTATGTACAGGCAGCGCCCTTCCTTCGTCACTTTTCAGAGTTGAAGTGACAGGACCATTGGTGCGGGACTTCAATTTTTAAGGTTATGATCTATTGGTGTTTTGCTCAGGAGGATTCAAGGTAGACTCCCTCTCTCTCTTCTCATATTTTTGTGTTGGAGTTTCCACGGCTTCTCCTTCTGTCTGGATCCCCCTGTGTCCTGTAGAATATACAAGAAGAAGAAGGCCATAAAATGCTACCGTTACCATGAATACGGCCAGCTGGAAGCGGAGGGCAAGGTTTCTGCTGGAGATGCGGCAAAGAGGGTCATAGGGCTGCGGAGTACAAAACCACGGCACTGTGCTACTGCTGCGCTGAAATGTAGGAAGGGTCTCAGACTAACCATCTACCGCGGACGAAGAGATCGAAGAAGATCGAAGATCGGCGAAGCGTCAGCGCCGACTGAGCAAGCCCAACCAAGATGCCGAAGGCCTACGAGCTCGCTGCGCGCTGCCGTCGCCTGCTGAGGACGTGCGTACATCTCACTCATTGTTTGGATAGTGAGGGGAGGTGATTTCAGTGGGTAAATGAGAGTGCCACCACTATGGTCAATGTATTTTGACCGGCATCCTGAACTCGGAGTTTTCCTGTCCGAAATTAAAAAGAGCACCATGAAGACCCTTTGTCATATGACTTATATGGAATTTGAAAAATATTCGCATGTTTGGCCAATTTTTAAGGCGGCCATATTGGAGCCGCCGACTTGAATCTAGTATTTCTGACTTAGAAATCAAAAAGAGTATCACGAAAAACGCTTGTATACCGAGCTTAGTAAAAAAACAAGCTGCATATTTCATCGAAATTTGAAAATTGAGTAATTAAAATTTTTGTGACGAAGTATACTTTACGCAAAAAAATTGTTCGGCAGTAAAAACATTTTTTAATTGTTTAAATAATCGTTTGTTTTAAACAATTGTAAATTAATTAAACTTCTCCGCCCGTGAAAGAATTCTACTACGTTCCAGTAGATTCTACAATCTTTTTCGAACATTTTGGTGGAAAGAGAGGTTCGTATTTTGCAGTAGTTCAAAATTTTTTCATTTTTTGTGACCGCGCTCCGACCTCCAGCGCTGGTCGAGCACGTTCAGACGCACGCACCCTCCGTTATCGTGCATCTCGAAATACCCATATTATTTTTGTGAATTTTCATCATAAGCAGGTGCAAATATTTTTAAAAAGTAAAACACAGAAATCATTTTAATATTGCTTATTGTTATATATATATTGTTTGATCGTCTTCGCCTTTGAGGATCGCGATTGTAGAGAGGTTTTATTACACATGCATGATTTCAGCCCTTCTCGACGCCTATTAAGCGCGGCTAAAGCTCTCCTTTTTATTCCCTAGACATTAAAAAATACTTTTTACTCCCTAGGGACTGAAAAGTGACGTCAGAGGTGAATAATGAAAATTATACATCTATGTATAATATGTATATATAACGTGTATATATATATATATATATCATGTGTAAGTTATCATAAATCACCTCTGAAGAAACCGTAAATTACATTACTTTACATTTCATGCTTCTTTATTCAAAAACTATTATGGAATAAAATCATAATTGTATTTCGAGAAATGTCTGAAATCATCCATTTGTTATCAAAAATATCGCATGCACCAAGGGGGGGAGGCACTTTTTCGAATTGTGTATGTTTTCAGTACTCGTCTCCGACTCGTGCTATGCGCTCGCCTACGACTCGTAGGAATGTGCTCGACCAGCGCTGGCGCACAGTGGTCCAGGAACGACAAAAAGTTGGTCAAAAGTCGATTTTTCAACTTTATTATTTCTAAAAAGTGAATTGGTAAATATATTTAGCAATACTTTTTTACTGATCTAATAAATCTCTAAATTATACTTTTCAAATAATAATTCATCTAGCATCCGTAAGTACGTCTTTGATAATGTCACGGCTCATAAAAAATGTGTAATTTCTAAAAAAAAAGTATCCTGACCAGTACCCGGTCGGCTCCCGACCGGCTGAGATTTTGCGGCTATGCTAGCAATAAATAAATTAAATTAACCAAACGGACTCCAAACACACAAAACTTTGCTTAACACGAATTTGACATTATGTCAGTAGTACACAAAAACATAACAAATAACCTCTAAAGTCGAGTGAGCTAGCACAAACTGACTTCAATTGCATTAAATTGATCAATAATTTCCCAAACCACAATTTCGTAACCCACAAAACCCAGTCTGTAACGAATTTTATGTTATGTTAGCAGGATATAAAAAAAAAACACTTTTAAACTCTCTTGTTTATTGCTAATATAAATTATGATACGTTCCAGTTTAGTGCCGATATTATGAATTACTTTCAATATAATTATAGTTTAGGGGGATTCGTTTTATCATGTACTCATTGTGAATGTAACAAAATTAGCTTCTTTATAAGTATATTTGAGTTGAGGGGCGAAATTTCAATATTTTTGAATTATTTATTAACAAATATAATACAATTCACTGCTTTAAAATCATACTGGAGTTAAGAGGTTTTATTATGTGTTTTTATAGGCTGCTGACGTAGTCCCAAACTTGTTTCGGGCAGGAGTTTGTGGGTTAGGCGCTAATGGTTTGGAAAACGCGTTACCTATTAAAAATATGTTTATTATCGAAGTCATTTTTTATAAGGTTACACTTTTAGAGTTTATTTTATTAACTTTAGCTCATATATAACCTCAAACTCGTTTCAAGCAGGGTTTTGTGGTTTTTATTTTATTTATAGAAAAAAAAAATTATTTTCAGAAAAAATTTTTACTGTGATAACTTGTAGTCGTGTTACGTTCGGGACCTTTTTCTGATGTAAACATGAAGGAAATAGAATCATGTATTCATTAGAATATAGTATTGTGACGCAAAAAAGTATTCATAAAGTACTTACTTCGACGTGCAACAGAAAAGTTTGCGAGATTTGAGCCTTTGTCAGCAATAAAGCAGGCTTACCCTCCAATTTCAAACTCTTAGGAAAATTCAAGCACAATGGTAAGAGAATCAATCCTATGATCAAATCGTGTTTTCCTGTGAAAAATATCATACATGTTTCAGCGAAGTTTACAAATGAAACTAAATAAAATTGTATACGTGTTGTATTTTTGAAGGTAGTTTATACCGAAATATTACATACATGAAGTTGATTAGAATACGAACAAAAATTATCAATTTTTGATTGTTTATTACTTGAAAAATATACGCCAGGCTAAATGTATCTTTTTGAAGCACAAATAAAAAATGAGGCGTCATTTTTATACAAATATTAATATATTGTTAATTTTAATTGTTTATTTAACCCATTACCGCCTGAATCTAATAGTTTTTTTTCACAAAAATTTTGTCTATAAAATATTAATATAAAATGCTGAAATTTTCACACGGCAGTTATTTGATAACTTTTTTGCAATAAAGAAAGTGTAAATGAAAAGTGACTGTCAATTGTATGGATACTTTAAAACGTACCTTCTTCAATAAAAGTTGCATACTTTTTAAACAACTGTATAATCTCAGGACTCTTAGAGGTTGAACAAAGTCGAATAAGTTTCTTCGATACGTCGATCCATTTACTTGTGAAAATACTTAAATCTATCACATTTTATTTTATTTTGCCTTCGTCGAATAACTCTATCACAATTCGATTAAAATCTAATTGCAACTGAAATAATAAATATTCGCATTATTTGTACTTATAGAGTACTTATAACAAAAACATTATTAATAATCGGGAGCCTTGTAACTTCTCATAAACAGTGTTAGTAAAACTTTCTAAAATTATTTTTTACAGTTTCGAAAATTATACACAATATTGAATTGCATTATATAAAACTAAAAGGAAAATTGTTTTACTTTGTAACGCTTATAATTCAATAAGTAAATAATATTTGAAACTTATATAAGTTACTTGCAAAAAGATGTGAAGATTCAATGGAAAAATGGTCAAAAAATACACATTTTTAAAAAATATAAGCCATAAAATACATTTGTTGCATCATAAAAAAACTATTATCAGTCAAAAAACAATTAGAATCATACAAGTTGTAATCTGTATATAACTATGATGTAATTTATTAATAATACCTAAGCGCAATAATATACAGTACAATGAAATGGAAGTAAAGTTAAAAAAGAGAATTGATGCAGAAATAAGCTAATTGAATACGAATACTACCCACAGACTTACTATTATAAGTCCGACGGACACCGATTGCAACATTACTAATTTAAATATGATTAAGTTACTAATGCCGACATGTAATTTGATATTTTTTTGTAAATAACTCACATGTAATTAAATTAAAAATAATTTGTAAGTACAAGACAAGCATTGATTTTGTAACGCCAACGAAACATTGAACAAAGTACACACAATTTGTTCATATTAATACTTACAAGAGTTTTGCCATAAGTAGATTTCAAACACCCAAACGTGTTTTGATATGCTTTGGCAGATTTATTTTTTGCATCATCTTTCTTGACATTTCTTTTTATTAAATAAGAGTGCCTTTGAGGAGTGCCTGGAGCCTGACACTGTATTAGTATTTCAATACAAATTAAATTAGTTACAAGTGAAATCTAATTTAAATTAGGGATAATCAACCAAATCTTGAGAGGTTATGGAAGACGTGATTAATTAATGTATTTGTATTTTTAACGGTTTCTTTCAATTATCAATTTTGCTCAAATTCTCCAGCAAAAAGGCATTCTGCAAATAACTTAAAATCAAGCTAGATTGAAAAATTTAAGAAAAACTGGAAATTCAAGGAACATATTTGAAAACAGAATGCGTGAATTTCAGCTGGTTATGACATCCACTTAAATTTTTTTTTTATTTGCTTATTTTAATACGGTTTGGTAATAATTATCGAATAGCACGATACGTGAATGAAATATGTAATTGCTCAAAACTACATTCACTGTCACGTGCAGCGTTAGAATCAAGAGTAGCTTCGTCGTCTTCGTTTAAAGGCGTGTTTAGTTCTCTGCCAATACGTAACTGTTCTTTGACTTTTTTATAAAGTGTGAAATAACAGCTTGATGGTCCTGTAGTTTCTTTCGTCTATGGATCACGATAGTATGGTACGAAAAAGAAATCTCCCTTGTACGTTCTGAATAGTTCAACGGTTTGGTCCCGCAAAACTAAAAATAGCTCAGCAGATATTCTGGAGTATTAAGTTTTTATAACACAATGATATTTAATATTTTCGTGTTTAATACTTATATTAACATAATTTACAATTGAACGCAGCAAAATAGAACCATGATTAATTGAAGACTTAATAAAAGAAATTGAACATAGCGGTATTTCGCCGTAAAAAGTCCAATCGTATATGAATTTTAAAGTCTCGCTATTTGCATTTTTAATTATGCGATTTTCAAAAGAATTCGATTGCAAATCTTTTTTCTCTTACGTATAAAGAAAATGTACGATTTGTTCGGTCAAAAATTCTTCGAATCTTTTGCTTCTTTAACAAGACAAGAGTTTGAAATAAAATCCATTCAAAATTTGCTGGTTTATATTAAATATAATTGAACAATACTTATTGGACATAAGAAGCCATAGAAACACGAGAGCTTGCATGAAAAAATGCATGGACGTGCAGGAAGCTAGAGTAGTATGCCAAGACAGAAGAGTTTGGCGAAAGAGTTTCCCGAAAGGGAAACGGCCTAATGATATAATAATAACTCTTCAGACGCGAATTTTGAAAGAGAAATTGCATCAAATCACTATTTTTTTCAACAGAGAAAACTATTTCATGTGAAAAACTAATATGAATATCAAAAAATAAGGGCGTTATTTGTAATAGCCACTGTGTCCGCACCGACACCATACCCCACTCTCCCCTATCTTATTTCTCTATAAAGAAAATGATAATTATGTCTTATGTAGATTATAATTTTTTTTAAACTTATAGAAAGATAAAATCACTTTTTTATTTTTGTAAATGACAGCGTTTATTTATTTTTGAAAAATTCTTATAATTTTGTACATATAACATATACGTTTCACTATAGAAAAGATTAGTAGTTAGTATGTATAGATCAGGTGTCTCGGGTAGTAATTGACTAAATTCTATTTAATAAGACATGACTGAAAATATTTGAAAACTTTACGTTACCTAAACGGGGGAGGGGGTTCAAACAAGTTTATTAAGATTTCATGCATGTAGGAGGGGAGTGTTAAAAATTGGCAAAAAATGTGTTACGTGATTTATGGACCGTCTCTAAGAGATCATAATGACAATATTAACGAAGTGCCTCGTCGTCCCGAATTGCAAGATGAGTGGTCAAACATTTTTTTATAAGCTTGGCTAGTCGTCTCGAATTTTCGGCACAATTAGTCCATCCTCTTTTCCAACTCCCCCAATTTTCCGGGACGACTAGACACAACCTAAGATTTAATGAAACATCTTAGTCATCATGTTTACAAATAAGTGTATCATACAAAAGTATCCCAAAAATAAGTTATCTCTGCTCCCTTTTTTCTGTCTATCGATGAACAGTTCGCACGTTTCAGAGAGACGCGCCACTCAAACGGCGCACCATTGATAAGGGGTACAATCGAGGATTCCATTAGAAGTCCAGGTATTGGTGAATTCGGATACGGGCTATCCATTATGTATTTACGGGTAGAATCCTAAACTATCAATCTTGAAGGGTGGACTACGTCGATTCAAACTAGTGTCCGAACTTTTACGTTAATGCACACTGATGGCATCAGCGTGCTTCAGCCAAATGCTAAGAAAAATTAATAGTCATTCGCGCCGTTGCTTCTTCCACTTTTCCCACGCTTTTCGGAAAAGAGGAAGTGATTGAAGCAAATATAGACATGTGCAAAGTTCACTTATCATTAGTGAATTTACAGATTTCACTAATCACCTTTTACCTTTATATTGCATGATTACATTGTCAAAAAATCAATATGTATTGGTTTAGTATCATTATAGAATTTATTTAAATAAATAAGCATGTTAAAAAGCGTTAGAGCGTGCTATTATCTTTTCCACATGGAGATATGCATGCAGTAGAGAGATATACACAGACTGCGGTTAAACAATTTACAGTTAAAACTGCATCACAACGATGGAGATAGAAATCTTATTTGAATCTAAATTTTTTTGACTACAGTCATTATTTGTGGGAGCCACCTGTAGCTTAAATTTGTCACATTCAATAATTTAAAGAAACTGGGTGTACCACATGAAGCTCCCTTTATAAAAGTGGGAAACACTTTGCCTTTAATTACTGAAAAAGTTTATACAGAAAAAAAGGATATAATTACATTCAGTGAAATTTAATACACACATCATATTTGTATTTTTTATAACAAAATGAAGAAAAAATAAATAATACAACAAATAAAATTTTCTCGATTATACGCAATGCTAATTGCTATTTGGTCTATTGGTCTTGATGCGTAAAGCATTAAATCTCTATTTTGGTTTCTTACCTGTGAATATACTTATCTAAACATTTCAAACTGTGTAAAAATCACACAAGATGCCCAAATATATCAAATTGAGCTAGAAAATTGCATCAAAATTTTGCACACATGGTAGTTTTAATTTGTGACATAATGTATTTGTCAACTGTTTGGAACGTTTTGATACCTGATTTTGTTAACCTTTTAAAACAATTGATGGAACATGGCACAGCTAAAGATGATAATGAGAAGAAACCTACGGATTCAAAAATATTGAATCAAGAAGGTTAATAAGTAATATCATAACAGTACTTATGATGAATGTAGGTTATTTACTGTGTATTGCAGAAAAAAGCACGAGGCAATAAAAACAACTGGAAGGAAAAAGTTAAATTATTTACATAGTAATATTTTTCAATTTTAATATTTCAGTAAGTAATAAAGACACTTATACATTCTTTAATGCCTGTGCACAGGCGATTCTCTTTCTCGAAGCTGGAGTGGATACATCAGCATACATCCTCTTTATCATTGTACATCTACGAATTGGCAATCAAAACAGATATTCAAGATAAACTTTGTCAAGAAATTAATGATGTCTTACAGAAGGAGAACGGAATGTCAATTACGAAAAAATCATTGAGGTGGGATAACTTGATAAAGTTGTATCCGGCTAGCCCACACTAAATTCCAAGGCATCAAATTTTGATTCAAAAGTGGATCTATTTGTTGCAGTGGGGAAAAAATTGACAACTACATTACTACTACATTGATTGATTCACTTTTGGATCAAAGTTTGAGTCTTTGGTATGTAGTGTCTCATTATTATATTGTATGAGCACTCTTCGATTTATTTTTTAAAGAAATATATGAAGTGAAATGACATGATTCATTAGTTACTTCATCTGAAATTATACTGTACATCGAATTTGTGTTTAAATTCTTTAAATTTTGATTGGATTTTTTACAGAGAAATTGAGAAAGTATCCAGTAGCACCTTATATTTTACGCGTTGCTACGCAGGATTATAAATTGCCAAATTCTTATTTTATATTCCAAAAGGAACGCGAATTACTGTTCCTACTCAAGGCATACATCTTGATGAAAATATTGAAAATGTACATCCTGATACAGACGTATTTCTTTCTGAGCGATTTAATGCTGAAAATGTTGCTAAAAGGTATTCCTGTACTTATTTGCCTTTTGGGGAAGGCCCAAACATGTGCATAGGTAATACAAAGTAATATAAAAGTAGGTAAATGATATATTTTGAAAAATGTCATATATTTTTAACAAAATGGCTGGCATTATTGCATGTGAAAGCTGCAGTATCTAAATTGCTCTCACACTTAAAATTCCGTGTTTGTGACAAAACACCTATAGGGTAAGGAGGTACAGCGCCGACCGGTGGGGCAAAGGCGATTTTGCTCATAATATCGCTATTATTTTAAAATTTTAATTCTACTTTGCATTGAATAAATATATTTTATTATAGAGATAGTGTCATTTATTAAAATCTTGAAAATTGACGTTCTAAAAGAAAAGTTATGCAGAAAACAGTTTTGACAATGAAAGAATGGAAGATTCGCTGGCAGAAATATAAAGTTTTCAACATTAACGGCAATACTTACAGCAGGAAAAGTTGATATTTTGACAGATAAAACAATATCACATTATGTCATTATAATAATTGAACGTAATTTGAGTCAAAAGTATATTAAATATCGTAAATAATTGAGGCGTCACGAGTGGGGCAAGCCCGACGAAAATAATAGTTTACACGTGCTTAGGTTATAAACGTATCATAAGTTTTGTCGATAAATGTTCGGTAATGTAGGGGTGCACACGTGTGTAGTCACGATGGCAAAAATCCATGAATTGGGCTACGAACTGCTACCTCATCCAGCATATTCTTCAGATTTAGCCCCCTGCGACTATTTCCTGTCTTCAAACCTGAAGAAATGGCCAGGCAGTAATAGATTTGGGTCGAATGAAGAGGTCACTGCCGAAACAAACGCCTATTTCGAGGGCCTTGAGAAAACTTATTATTTGGAAGGAATACAAAAATTGGAGGAACGCTGGACTAAATGTATCTAGCTAAAAGGAGATTATGTTCAGAAGTAAAACGCTTGTTTGCCGAAAAAGAAATCTTTTAGTCGAAAAGTCACTGACTTATCAAACAGCCCTCGTATATTCAACAGCAAAAACAATTTGAATGTTGTTTCTTTTGTTGAAAATTCTGAAAAGAACTTCATCAAACCCATTCATATATGGCATTGCTATAATTTTTGTTTCTGTTAAAAGGTTTTTAGTTTAATTATTCACATTTTTTTATTCTCTAATAATCCTATAACGTTTAGTTATCTTTAAAGAAACAGTTCTGTCGGAAAACCATTTTTTAATAGAGTATTTTTAAAATGATTAAATTTTCATTATGAAATTTTATATCTGATAGTTTTATTGCACTATCAATTAAAACAAAAATAACACCAAGTTTATTGAAAATTGGGTGATGTGAAGCGAAATTAAGGAAACGGCCCTACCAAATTGATTTTCGGTACCAGTCAGTAATAATTTTGTTATTTTATATTGAGAGTATTAAATCTAGAAAATTAATTCTATTTTATTTTGCTAATTCTATAGTAAATTTCAATTTATCATTTGCATTACATATTTAAGAAATCAAATGACTAGAAGAGCTTCATATTAATTTTTTAATAATCTACAAATCTGGACCACTAATGATATTGAAAACAGAAAATTTAAGCTAAACAAAATCCTGCAAAAATTAAAAAAAAAGAGAACCTACAATCTGCAATAGGTTCCGCGACCGTAATTTTTAGTAATTCTAAGAAGAAAAAAACAATGACCCACATATCTCTAATAGTCCATGAGGTATGACCTCCCAAAGTTGACCATTCTTTACCCATTTGACAGGGTAAATTACTCGTGTTCAGTGTTCATAAAATAACTTGTTTGTGAATAAAGCAACGTTAATGATGTTAGAGGAAAATTTGTAGATCGGGAAATTTTGCGTGAATTAAAAACAAATTATTTATCTAGCTACCGTGGGTCATGACTTGTGACCATGGAAATTTGACTCTTTCCATTCGGTAAAATCTGTCTATATTAAAATATGTACTTGCGACCATATACAAGAATTTTGGTGGCATATATGGATCTGTCATTTTTTAGAAATACACTTCTTTAACTTTTTATTGAAAAGAAATGAATTGTTCAACCACTGTTTGAATAATACTCTTCACAATATAAATTTTGGGTGCATTTTATGAAACCTACTTCTAGAAGATCTGTTGTTGGCGGAGAATGAGGAAAACCATATAAATTAGTAATTTGAACATTCTTTTCAAAAAGAAAGGAATGAAGAATTTTAGAAATCTTCATTTGTTTCCTAATTCCTTCATTATTACTAATTATCAATAACTTCTAAGTACATGATGAATAGTTCGTGATTTTTTAGAATTTTAAACATAAAATAATTCAATTTTGTGAGACTGATCCCTTCCATAAAGTTTTTTTTTATAAATAATGGATAAAAATGTGAAATCGGTGAGTTTAAAATTTTGCTTTAAGTCCAGAAAATTCTAAAGAATTACAAATTATATATACTACAAAAATTCTTGAATCGCTGGCTAGTACATTTGAAGTAACTGAACTAAAATAAGTTGCTCTGACAAAATGGTAAAAAATGATCAATTTTAGGAGGTAATAATTGGAGGTAGATCATTGTTTTTTCTTCGAATTACTGGAAATTACATCTACTGTAATTAATACACAAAAGATTTTTTTCAAAATCAACAGGTTCCAAATTACGGATGCAAACCTCAGCATTTGATTTTTCAGCTACTTTAAAAAATGATATCCGGTTACTTTGAAGGATCATAACTCGGTACCTAATCAAGTTCGATGTGTCTATTTTTTTAATTTTGTCAGAATTTCGTTTAGTTTGATTTTTTTTTAACATTTTGCTCTAATATGTGATGGGAAGATCCAATCACGCCAACATTATTTTTTTAATTTGTTTGAAAATATTTCCGGGACGTGCAGTAGTAATTTCTAGCAAACTGGAAATTGCATAAGGTCAATTGAATAAACTGTTTTAGCAAAAAGCTCGGTTTTCCTAGTTGAAACGATAAAAAGGCCTGTTTTTGTACGAGATGCCTATACTAGAAAAGAAAAAACTGAGGAGTAGCGCATTAAAAATTAATTAATGTTGAATATTTTATACAAACGTTCTTACATAATCATACACACACACACACACACACACACACACATTCGTAAGAGTTTAGTTTTATGCAGAATCACCTTTTGCAATTGTTGTTAATTTTTATTACCCTCGATAATATTCATGCCCCTTCATCACTTGTCTCACTTCCTGCCTCTCATTTCCTGGTGCTTGCCTTAGGCTCATTTTGCGTTACGCGATGTTGGATCCGACGCGATAAGTGTTTAAACATGAACACACATGTGATGTAAGCAGCCACTGCAGCAGCATATCAATGTAAATTGGTAAATTGAATTTGAAAAAATGTCAGAAATATCAGAAATTAGCTTCAATGACAAATGGATTTTTGAAATACTGCTAATATGATGGCAGAATTGAGTAAGTTTGGAACTGCCATTAAACAGAAAGTTAACGTTAGAGTAGCACAAAGAAATAGTATATTATGCATCGATGAATGGAAGCAGGCGTTTCCTATCGTGCGAAATACAATTCGCCTGCTTCCTCCCGTGATGCATACGATATTTTCTTCAGCATGTGGTGGAAAATCGCGGATTCGAGTCATATGAAGCGGGCCGGATATTGCTGTTTCTCGGCCCGAGAAAAGAACTAAGAAAAAAGTTATGAGAGAAGAAAAAGATCGCAATAGACAGAAAATAGTACCTCCGAGTATTTTTCCCCCATGAGTTCCTTCCCTGGTTAATAGACAGCAACGTCCAGCCCGCTTCACACGTTTAAAACGCCGGTTTTCACCCACGTGTTGAAGAGTAGCATATAGAGTATTCTAATATTACGTCACTCACAATCGGTAACGTCAAAATCTATAAGGCCTTACCACTTGCTGGAGTGCGAAGCATTGTTTAGATAGTAGTTTGACAAAAATATTATTTTTTAGACGGAAGTAAATGAAAAGTCGTGATATAGCTTTGCTTTTCGGATAAAAAAGCCGTTGATTTAATTATTGTTGCCAATTTAGAAAATGTGCGTTTTGGAAATTCATCACAAAAAATCATAATGTGCCGTAACTGAGGTTATAACCTCAATTGCCGGCGACTAATAAGTTGTAAGAATTTTCGATTTGTTGAATGAGAGACGAAGTGCTTGGATAGGAGCTTTGAAACGTGATTTCTCTGAAAGTGAACTTAAAAATGGACGAATTTGTTCGAAACATTTCATTTTAGGTAAGTTAGAAACTGTATTTTAAAAGAGTTTGGTTTCCTTTCCTTGCCCCCCTCCCCCCTGCCCTGTAACAAAAGTTTTGGTGGGACTGACGTTACAACAATGACTCTCCACCATACGACGAATGGGAAACGCGGAGCTAGAGTGGGGGCATAGCTCGACCGCAGCAGTTACTCCCCTACTCCCCCGATGCGGTCTTACTCGGAAATAGTACTGTACTTACCTTTCAATGAAAGTGACGGTACTGTCGACTTTTCCTTCTTCTAGACTTCCATATTAGGTAAGCTTCGTCTTTAATGCTACACTATTTATTGATTATAAACATTAATCTGCATAATATCTGATTATATTGCTTCGCTTGAGGTTAGGTTTATTATAATCAATGCAAATCAATGACAGCAAAACTGGCGCCGCGGTAAAGGTCAGAATTCTAACAGTTTTCTGACGGCAACTCAAATTCCGAAAAATTAGCCTACGTAGTTTCTATCCGCTACAGCGAGTTTTGTACTTTCTATCCGTCCCGACGAGTTGCGTAGATTCTATCCGTCACCGTGTGTTGCGTACTTTCTTCTAGGACCCATCGATTTAACGTTTTTTGTACGGTGAGCAACCCATCGTCTTAACTTCTAGTATTATAATAACATTTAAGAATTTTATAATCTTAAAAAATATCTATATTATTTTAAATGTTATAATACCATGCGCAGGTTTCGATTTCCTTATATCCCAGATTAGAGCATCACAATCGAGGGAAGTGGATGCGAAAACGGAATTATTTCTGGGTTGCGCGTCTACGCAAGTGACTGTGTCACTGTGTGCAGAATTAAAAGAGCATGTTGATTCGAGTCCTTCTACTATATCCCACACTTTGATACTGGAAAAAAAATTCTTACATTTCTGAATCATTTAATTTTTTTTGTGAAAGATATATCCAATTTGACAATTTGGGAACTTCATGCCGAACTCACTATAAACAAACATTCAATTCACCGATTATTTTTTGTGAGTGCGGTATGTTTCCCTAATATTATATTATATTACATTCTTACCAACAATCCATTCCTCCGGAAATAAGGTGAGTGTTGTCTTCGAATACTGATAAGGATATTAAACTATCGTCATGTTGGCAAGCATAGTGTAATGATTGAAGAGTTTTCTGTCGATATTCATCGTTTTCAACATCATGCAACTCAATAATCTGAATTGTTCCACTGTTTTCTCCAATAATGAATTTATCGTACTTTCCTAAATAGGCTGCGTCCGAAATTCCACTTTCGGATCTCATAGCTGCAAATGAGTTCTCTTTATCAAAATTGTTCACATCGTTGTAGTACCAAAGAGTTCCATTCCAGTTACGATCTATCATGTTACTCCCTCCAACAATGATGCTGTCATCTGAAAAGAATTAAAGGGTTATTCAAGGAATAATAGAAAAATTCCTTTGGAATAGAACTAAATGGCCTATGACAAAGCCACCGGACGCGTCCTCGGGTTGCAGAGAGAGGGTCGCTGTACCAAGGGTTTCTGCTGAATAAGGTTACAATAATCAATAAGCAGTCGCGGACAATAGCCCAGGGATGGTCCCGAAGAAATTAGCCCGCAAGCGGAGGCAGAACAACCGTGCGAAAAGATGAATGGCACCTGGGTGAGGTGTCTTAAACGGTGGCTCTGGGATACCGACCACCTCTCAGAGTATGCAGCCTTATCCTCGCATGTGGGGCATTACAAGGATAGACGAACCGTTTCCGTAGCTGCTCGTGGGAACAACAATGACATCGGAAACCACCAAAAAGTTATAGATGCGCTTCAAAACGATCGAACAATGGATTTGCAAACAGTGCCAATCACCCTAGAGTTCGGGGTGCTGAAAATAATTTAGATGGAAACACGACGACGAACCGGCGAAGCGGCCAAATTATGGGCCGTACCATGAGCCCTCTGCTCTTTTGCATCACGCTCACATCTCCTGTGTATCCCTTGACGATATTTAAAGCAAGTTAAAGTTTGCTTGCACCAAAAGCATAGCTCTTCAGGTCATCCATGTAAAATACATGAATGACCTTATGCTCGCAATGATTAGTGTAACCGCAGAGGTATCCAGGAAAATTGCGTAGTGCGAGAGATAGAGGCAGAAGTGTGATGCACGATAATTTCCAAATGAGAGAGTAAATCTATTTTTCTAAAGGGGAATCAATCTCTCTATGCGCCTCACTATGTGTGGATGAACCTTTAAACTTTTCAACACAGGCTCAATTCTTCGAACGATCATGTTGTTTAGGACAGCTGTAAAGGTCTTATACAGCGTGTTCAATCAAATTGGTTGGAACAAGCTTTGGCCTGTAATTCTCTGGGTTGGACAGGTCGCCTTTTTTCGGTAGGAGTATAGTAAGTCCTAACACCAGCCACTGCGAAATGGGCGTCTCCGACTCTAAATATGAGGTGAATATGCGGGCCAGATGTTTGTGTGTAGAAGTAAACTTCTTCCAACGAAAGTTCTTGATATCGTCTGGTCCTGAAGTGGAAAAGTTCTTCGTGCACGTAAGTGCTTTTTTCACTTTATCGGCCGTGATTTATGGACGTTCTTCCTCAGATGTTATGATGTTATCGCAAAACTCCTCGAAGCGGATGATATTATTAGTATCTTCTTTCAACTCCAGTGTTTTCGGGATCTTATATACCTCTCTCCAAAAAGTCTCTACCTCGTTGGGCTTGTGTGGATTTTCGACAGAAACAGGGAGATCGCTGAAGAGGCGCTAAGGGTCAGCGAGAAACTGTTGATTCTCTCTGACCTATCTCTCCCACTTTTTTATTCTCCTCATTGCGCCATATAACACCCGTATTTTGTCAAAAAAATGCTGCTTAATTGTCAGCAGCTTTGACTTGTTCAGTGTGTGATTTTAGATCCTCAGTTCTTGGGATACCAGATATTATATAGTCAATCACACACTGAACACGGGACGCATTCTGTCTTTCCCATCCAATCTTCTTCTTCAGTTGATGCAAGCGGTTTTTGGTATTTTGATCCATCGTCGGTTTAAGCCTTCCATTTGAATCAACCAAAGCTCTCGGCGCACCATAAAATGAACAATTGATGGTCCAGAGGTCGGACTCCTTCGACATATCCTCACGAAGGGAGGCATCCATTTCAGCCAGATCTTGGGGCTTCCTGCTAACAGAAACCTGGATGTTGACGTTCTTCGTTGTCCTGAAATCGCGATTATCTCTCAGAAGGTGCCTGATTTCCGCGGTTGGTATTAATGTCACTTCCTCATCTTCGGCGGCATCTTGTTCATGCAGCGGTTGGGGAAAGACTCCGCGTACATGTCTATTTTTCGAGAGGTTGATTTCGCAATGACTGATGCGAAACGTGCTGAAGCTCTTGGTGTTTCTGGTAGCACAGAGCGTGCACTCCCGCCATAAAGCCTCCGTGAACAGGGATAATGTTAGCATCGTAGCAGTCCAGCAAATCATCCTTTACTTGATTCGTCCACTCAATGTGAGCGTTTCGTCGGTTGGACGTGGTGTTTCCATCTAAATTATTTTCAGCACCCCTAACTGTAAGTTGATCGGCACTGTTTGCCGGCCCATTGTCGGATGCTCTGCGCGTTCATTAGCTTTGAAACGCATCTACAACGTTTTGGCAGTTTGGTGGTGTCATTGTTGTTCCCACGAGCATATACAGGGTGTTTTTTTAACTTGAGACATCGAAATATCTCAAAAAATACGTATCCTATGAAAAAATATCCGACATAAAAACTTTTTTTCTGACCCCCCTTGAAAACGCGCCATTGCATGCACGTGAAGCAGGCGTAATGTGGCCGCTTCCAGCCCAGTGACGCTCGATAGACTAAAGCTTATTCGTAATGGGATGATAGTCGCTTTCTTACCGGTAAGGGAACAATAGCCTAATATTCGTAGAACCCATCGTAATGATCTGTCTATTGTTGTGGATCCACTGGTGCTGTAAAAGGAAATATAGAAATTATTTATTAACGAATTTTTTCGATGAACTTCAATGTTAACGGTTTGATTTAAACATACATTTTCTTTAATATACGCAGGATAAACTCCTACAAATAATTGAGAACACCAAGTATTTAAAAAAATGTTTACCTCGTTGTGCCTCAAAAGTTTCATTTTAAAAATTGGTAACAAAATGGAAAAGAAATTTAGGTAAAAAGCCAATGAGCATTTCATTGCAATATTTATTAAATTTTTTATAATAGCCAATGAGCATTTTATTGCGATATTTATTAAATTTTCTATAATAAGTGTGTAGATTAAAAGCTACTCAAAATACTAAGGTGCAAATGACACCGTCCTTGCATGCGATAATGAAACCTTCCGTGCCTGAATTCAGCCCTGATGATCTGAGAAAAGCAAAAGTTTGCTCATGCGATGAGGACTGTTTTTCTGTATTCCTGTGAAAATATCCGTGCATTTTCTTGTCGTGTAGCTGTTGATGGAAACTTCGGTTTTCAGAAGTGAAGCATCCAGATAGAGTAATTCACTTTCCTTACTTCTGATGTTAACATTCAGGCCAAGGGTCTCAGCCGCCTACTCCGCGGCTTTGTAGAGGAACGCTCCTTTGCCAATCATTTCGTGATTCCTGACCATTTTTATAAAAGGATCTTTTCCATTTACAACGATGTAAGCTGTACTTAGAACAATATGGTTATGAAGACACTGGAGATGCAGAAGTCCGCGTCCACCTTGACGGCGTGAGATGTATAATCGTGGAACAGACAAATTATTATGCAAGCTTTAACGCATATGCATGATCTTACGTGTGGTGATATCAAGGGCCGTAAACTCGTTCCTCATCCAGTGAACCACCCCAAACGAATAGAGTAGATCCGGAACGGCAAGCATGTTAGTCGCAGATACCTTGTGCAACGCTGGCAGATTGGAAGACCAAATCTGTCGAAGAAGATCCTTGTACCACCTCCATTCAATATGAGTCTATGTGCTGACAGCGCCCTGAATGCGACTATTCCCTATGCTTATACAGAGCGCATAGTCTCATACACGGTGCTGTCAGCACATAGACTCATATTGAATGGAGGCGTCGGTATATGCTTCGGAGAGACTACTTCACTGATTTTACGTCCTGAATGCGGCTTTGAGGCACGCCCAGTTATGTATAGGTCTCTCCAGTGTTAAGATGTCTAATTACACTTATATCCATAAGCACAGGGTCTTTGGGAACGCCAAAAATCTTTCCCTTCTTCAGCTGAATTTTGGCACATTTATCCAATCCAAATTCCATAAAAATCTCTTCTATGTTATTCTTGACGATACTTATAGCAATTTCAAGTTTTCTTTTACCAGCAGCACATATCTTCAGGGCATCCATATAAAATACATGAGTGACCTCATGCTCGCGATGGTTAATATCGCTATAGATGTATCCAGGAGAATTGCATAGTGCGAGAGATAGAGGCAGAAGTGTGATGCAGAAATGCAAAGGGCTCATGGTATCGCCCTGAAAGACGCCCCTCCGGAAGAGGACGTTCTTCGTTGTCACACGATAATTTCCAGGAGAGATAGTAAATCTAGTTATCGAAAGGAGCATCAATTTCTTTATGCATCTCAGTATGTGCGGATGCACCTTCAAGCTTTCCAGCAGACAGATGATAAGTCTATGAGAGCTTGAATCGAAAGCTTTCCGGTAGTCAATCCAGGCCATTGACAGGACGCGCTGATAAGCAGCAGCGTCTTTACAGATGCACCTGTCAATTAGCAGCTTCTCTCGACATCCTGCTACATCTTTTTTCGAGCCACGTTGTTCGTGCACCTCTCGCCACACTGGGTCAATTCCTTGGACAATCCTGTTGCTCAGGACAGCTGTAAAGATCTTATACAGTGTGTTCAAACAAGCTATTGGCCTGTAGTTCTCTGGGTCAGAAAAGTTGCCTTTTTTCGGTAGGAGTATAGTGCGTCCTACCACCAGCCACTGCGGAATGGGCATTTCCGAATTCAAATATGAGGTGAATATGCGGGCCAAATGTTGGTGTGTAGAAGTAAAATTCTTCCACCAGAAGTTTTTGATACCATCTGGACCTGCAGCGGAAAAGTTCTTGGTGCCTCTAAGAGCTTTTCTCACCTCTTCGGCAGTGATTGATGAACATTCCTCATTAGATGTTACGAGGTTGTCGCAAAGCTCTTTGAATCGAGTGATATTATCAGTACCTTCTTTCAACTCCAGTGTTTAATGGGATCTTGTATACCTCTCTCCAAAAAGTCGCTACCACGTTGGGCTTGGGTGAATTTTTGATAGAAACAGGGTGATCACTGAAGAGTCGAGATGGGTCAGCGAGAAACTGTTGATTCTCCCTGATCCATCTCTCCCTCTTCTGTTTTCTGTTTCTTGTGTAAGATAAGACCCGTATTTTGTCAACTATGTGCCTCCCCTTTCCGTGAACGGCCTACCTAATGTTATGTAGTCAATCACACACTGAATACGGGACGCATTCTGTCTTGCCCATCCAATCTTCTTGTTCAGTTGGTACAAGCGTCTTTTGGTCTTTTGATCCATCGTCGTTTTCAGCGTTCGATTTGCATCAGCCAATGCTGTCGCAGCACCATGAACTGAAAAATTGATGGTCCATAGGTCGGACTCCTCCGAGATATCCTCACGAAGGGAGGCATCCATTTCAGACAGATCTTGGAGCTTAGGAGGTATCTGTATGTCAATGTTCCTCCTTGTCCTGAAATCGCTATCAACTCTCAGAAAGTGGCTGCTCTTCGCGGTTGGTATCAATGTCGCTTACTCATCTTTGTCTGCAGCTATTTTAGGCAGCTGCTGTGGAAACGCTCATCGTACATATGCATTCTGCGAGAGGTGGTCGTGTTCATTTCGCAAAGACGGATGCAAAACGTGCTGAAGCTCTCGGTGTTTCTGACACTACAGAGTGTGCATACGCGCCATAAAGCCTCCGCAAACAGGGATAATGCTGGCAACGTAGCAGTCTAGCACGTCATCCTTGAGTTCATTTGTCCACTCAATGTAAACGTTTCGCCGGTTCGTCGTCGTGTTACTATTTAAACCATTTGCAGCACCCCGAGTTTCAGGGTGATCGGCACTGTTTGCCGGCCGATTATCGGGTGTTCTGCGCGTTTGGTCGGCTTGAACCACACACACAACTTCAGCAGAAACCCTTGGTACAGAGATCCTCTATCCGCAACCCAAGTACGCGTTCGGTGGCCTTGTCATAGGCCCTTCGATTCGATTCTAAAGGAATCGAAACCAAATTATATATACATACATACACACACACATATATATTATATTTTATATTTATTTATTTATTTTTGTTTATTATTATATTTATATTTATATTATATTTCGGTTCGGTTTTGATTCCTTTGGAATCGAACCGAAGGGCCTATCACAAAGCCACCGAACGCGTCCTCGGGTTGCGGATGGAGGGTCCCTGTGTCAAGGGTTTCTGCTGAATATGATTACAATAATTATTAAGCAGTCGCGGACAATTGTCCAGGGATGGTCCCGAAGGAATAACCCCTAAGCGGAGGCGTGACAACCGTGCCGAATCTCCTCCTTGCGTCAGATAACAGCCGTATTTTGTCAACAATATGCTGCTTGATTGTCAGCAGCTTTGACTCGTTCAGTGTACGTTTCGCCGACCTGTCGTTGTAACATAAATTAATTATTCATTTAAAGGTTATGTAATTGAATATTGGCTATAATTTTTATCATATAGTTTTTTTTCAATACATTTATTATAATTATATAATTTTTTTAATTTTTGCGATGGTCTGAAATGATTGTCTGAATTCAATTTTCAAAAATATATGTACATATCTTTTGATTTTTCATAAAATTTGTATAAAAGGTTATTAATAATTTCAATTTTAAGTAATGCGGTTCAAAATTTTGAAAATATGAATTCAAAATTAATTGACTATTTAAATGAAAATATTTGTGTAATGCTTTTTCTTTTTTGAAATGATTGATTGAATATTTATGTAATGCTTATTCTTTTTTGAAATGATTGATTAATTATTGATTCTATCAAAACTTAAATTTTCTGGAGTTTTGTTCTGAAGATTATTAATCAATGAAAATATTCAGAAATAAAAGTTCAAATTTAAACAAAAATATAAAGTAAAAATAATTGGATTGTTTCGATAAAAATAATTGTTTGAGGGTTTTTATGTTGTGAACTGTTTAATTAATTATTATAGCTGATTAATTTTAGCCACAATATTGAATTACATAAAGATTGAATTTAAATTGTTTTAAATTCAGAAACATAAATTGATAATTTACTTTCAGGTTATGTAATTGGATACTGGATATAATTTGCACAAAAAAAGTTGATTTAAATTTGAAATACTATTATTTCAAATAAATTATTTTTTAAATGTTTCTGATGTTGTCAATCGAGTGTCTGTATTCAATTTTTCAAAAAATGTAGAATAAAAATGATTGCAATGTTTTGAATGAAAATTCTAATTTAATGTTTATTACGTTATAAACAGATTAATTAATTATTAGCTCAATATTTTTTTCAACAATGTTAAATTACATGATGATTGAATTTTAATTGCTTTTGATTAGGTAACACGAACTGATTATTCACTTCAAGGTTATGTAATTGAATATCGACTATAATTTGTACAATAAAAGTTTGCTAATGGTTGAAATACCTCTATTCCAAATGTATTATTTTTTCAAATTTTTACGATGTTGTGAAATGAGTATCTGAATTTTGATTTCGAAATTATGTGCACATATATTTCAATTTTCTCTGGAATACTTTAAAGGTTATTAATAATCCAAATTTTTAGGAAAATATGAATTAAATATCATTTGAATGATTCAATAAAAATAATTCTTCAATGATTTTTGGGTAATAAAATGATTAATTAAATATTGGCTTATTAATTTTGTGACAAAATTAAATAACATAAATATTTAATTTAAATTTTTCTCTATCAAGCAACATAATGTCAATGTTTATTTATGTTTCATACCTCTATTACAATTGAGTATTCTAGCATGACGTCATGGTCATGATAGGATATGTGGAAATGTCAGGAAGGTTAGCATAGTTGGTAGATATTTACAATGAAATAAGATATACCAAAATTTCAGGTTTGAGTATCGGATCGATTTGATCAGAATCGGGCACTATAACTTAAAGTTTTAGATAGTTGATTTTATTTCTTAAAACTGAAAGGACTTCCACTGATAAAAGGATAAAACACAATTGCGCAAATGCATTTTACACTTCAAAAATATCACTATTTATACATATATAACTTACTTTTACGTTTAGAATATTTTTTCCAAAAAGCCGTATGCATTGTCATGTAAGGATGTACTAACTATGCTAACCTTCATGACATTTGCACCTATCCTATCATGATTGTGACATCTAGCTAAAATACTCAATCATATAATTATTTTAAATGTTTGTGGCCGATTCTTGATTACCAAATTCAACTTTTTGCACGCTTCCGAGAAGGAAATGGGAAAAATTGAAGGTTGTCTGAATTAAAGCGGGAAATATCATATTTAAAATACGATTAGGAACATGATAAAATATCTACTGGTTTTCGAATTGTCATGGAAAATATGGAAGCATAACCAAGACGAAAATCGGACGGTCCATTGGTGACTACATTTTTTGGTCTGTTGTTTTTCATACGTTAAAAAAAGATTTAAATTTGACATTCGACTGCCACTCAACGAAATGATTTGTCTTTGGCATGCTTTCACCCTTTTTATTATAAGTCGAGAACAAGTTAATATTTCTTCAATTTATCGAAGTTAGAATTTTTTCGATTTAATTCCCTCAGGCATGGAGGAGTGGGACTTCATATATCGCTGAGATACCACGCAAAAAGAGAGGCATGTATCTTAATTCAATTTTCAAAATTATACGTGGATATATTTTGTAATTATTCAGCGATGTATTTTGACACGCTCTTCTTTTTCTATACACATTTATTCAAACATTTCAGTGAAAATACATGTTCAATAATCTTTATATTGAGAACTGAGAATCAGATCAGAATATGATTTTTTTTAAATTATAGGTATTAATTTGCTAATAATTCAGCGATGTGTATTGATGCTTACTTTTGAAAAAATTTCCGTGAAAATACCCGCAAATGTCATTGCACAAAAATTATGTTTTTTTCAAAATATTAAATTACATAACGTGTACTTGAAATCTTTAAATGATATCACGCCATTTACTGTCATAAATAATAATAGTAAATTCTATTTTACATGGGTTCACTGACTACATTCTTTGAGAATATAATTTCAGCAAGAATTTGATTGGTTAAGAAATTTGAGCGAATAAATAGTTATTCGAAAATTGAGTAAATGAGAAAAATGAAAAGAACAGTTAGCGCGCGCCTGCGCGCGCACATAATTATCTAGTGCATAATAAAAACAGTTATGGTATATCAGGCAGAGGTATAAAGCTGGTTTCTCTGAAATTCAAAAAAAGTCAATACAAATTTGAAATTCGTTGATATCTTCTGTTATGTTTTTGATGGAGAGACACTTATTGCAAATTATTTATTAGCCAAATTTTGAGTGTTCGAACTATAACATGAAAATAGAAATTTGTAGAATTTTTCGGAAAATTTACAAACAAAATTATTTTTAGCTGCAGATTTGAGTAATTTCACATTTTTGTTAGAAAAAATTATATATATATATTTTACTAGAAATTGGTTTTGAGATTGTTAATCATTGTGAATCACAGTATTGTGCAATGATGTAAGTTCTGAAGAGCTTTTTACGGGAATAATAAAAAAGTCCTGCTTTGAAATTATCTGAAAATTCCAACATAATTCATTTTTTATTTCATAAATAATGGCACCTTTGACAAGACAGCGTACAAAATGCACATAAACAAGTGTGCTCTAAACAAAATCTGATTCATTTTTGATAGAATTTTACCATTCTCTTTAGAACGCCAATTTTATCATAAGCATTTATTCATTCAAATTTCATTTGCGAGGATTAAAGTATACTTTTCACTCATATTGTGCTTTGTGTAGTTGTACACTTCAAATTTTTTGGTTCATGATAATATAATATATAATGACAAAAACTGTTGTTTCGATTGCCCTTATGTTTCCTAGAAAATAATAATTTAGAATATTTTTACCTTCTCATCTAGAGAAAGTGTTAGATTTGTGTAATATTTGACCCCCCCCCCCCCCTTTTTGGCTAATTTCCCCCTCTTGAGACCTTCTGAACCCAAAAAACAGGTTTTTTTGATTGCTCGCCTGACTGCTCGTGATTACTCACAATCTCTCGTTGACTCCTACTGACTCGCTCACGATTTCGGAATCGTTTAAGAGATTTCTACTGATTTCACTCGATTTTCACTAATTTCAAAAATATCGGATCTTTTTCAAAAGACCCACTCAGATTCCGCTGATTTCAGATGATTTCACAGTGTTATGCTTGTTGCATTTGATTTCATACTGATTTCAAACGCTAAAAACCTTTGATTCGAGAGTGAATGGCCCCTCGGTTCAAATGTTTGAAATTTGAATATTGTTTAAACCAGCCACATTTTTTTAACTTGCACACTTAAAGCAAGTAAAATTCCTCGAAAAAACTTTCAGTAATGCGTTTGCACTATATTTTCTAGAGAACATTGAAGATAAGAGGTTAGGATTATAGTAGTCCACTATACAATTTGACTATTTTTCGACGTTTGAAAATGTGATGACTTTTGAAAACTTCTTTGAGCACGCGAAGAAGTATTTTTAGAGAAATTTTGCATTTTTCTAAAAACAATACATTTCAGTTTCCTGCTCTTAAATCTTACAAGAAATAACCAAATAAATGTAGAAAAAAATGATAAAAAACTTTAATAGGTTATTATTGATTATATCTTTACACCATTTCTTCGAATGCATTTTATAATACAACTTGAAATAAAACTCTAAAAATATAAAAATAAAGTATATTTATTTCTAATCTAAGTGCATATTTCAATTCAACATTCATTAATTCATAAATTAATAGATTTTCCTAATAGATTTTCCTTACTTATTGAAAGCTAGAAACTGCCCACTAGAGCCTGATAGGGCCCCCATCAGTTTGTTCTAGACTATAAATTCTGATCAGGGACCCATCAGAACCAAACATCAAATAGGGAAAGATGGGGACATTTCTGAACGGAAAATGATTGTATAATTATTTTTCTTAATAAATAATGAAATTCTTTGAAAAATTGTTTAAACAAAAACTGACCAGGATTTCAAAAAATAATAAAGATATTTGTAATCAGGAGATTTTTTTCGACCTTTTTAATAAAAGTTATCTCGGAGGCCTATCCAAATTTTTCGATTAAACCAAAATTCAAATAGAGTATTCTCAAAATTGAAAACTTTACTGAGAGTTTTGGCGACTATTTTTTCCCGAAAGTATTGTGAAAAATATGACTTATGTCCTATAGTTCAAATAGAGAATTTTCAATATTGAAATACAAATTTTTAATCAATTTTATTAATTTTTGTCAAAGTTTCTGGGACATGACAAAGAGACTTGCCGTTTATTTATAATGGCATTTTTAATGTCGATTTAAATTTAAAAGCTTATATGCTTTCCAACATTTTTCAAATTTTCAAAAAATAGATAAAACTATTGTTCTGATAGATTAACAATTTTCAATCCAAATTCTTACTAGATATCAAATATATTTCGAAACTATCCCAATTACATTTTTTTAACAGACATTGAACATTGAAATAGATCATTTTTACAATTTTAAATCAGATTTGTTAATGAATTTTACAATTAGACAATTTTGTCAAAGTTTCTCGTACATGACAAAAAGACATACCAATTGTCCTAATGGTATTTTTAATTTTCGCTAATTTCGGCTATTTTCTCCGAAAGTATTGTGAAAAAAATGACTTATGTGGTATGCCTGGATCCGTAAAAGAATGAGCTAGATATGTTATTTATCAAATTTGAATGAATCATTTGAAACTCAGAGGAATTGAATTACTCTAAAAAACAAAACGTTGGAAAAAAAGTAATTCTTAATGGGAAATATTAAAAAATGAAAAAATGTATACTCGAAAAACTTGAACAAAGCCGAACTTCACCCAAAACTAACAACAAAAATTAGTAACGAAGTATTGTGATATCAAAACTTTTTTTTACTCGAACCCTTAAAAATTTCTGTTACTTGTTGTACTGATGCTCCTATCAGAGACGAATTGAAAGCCAAAAAAGAAAAAAGAGAACGGAAACTGACAGAAAAAAATATTTTAAAGGACTTCTGTAACTCAAAAAAGGCGACGGAGAAAAAAGAAACGGAGAAGAGAGGAAGACCAAAAAATAAGTGAAAGAGAAGAACAAAAAGAAAATTAAAAAAAGGTTATACTCCTCTATAAAAGGTATGTATTGTGATAGATGATTGAAGATTTGAATCACGATTTCAAAATTATTGACTCCTCTCAAGTGGTACAACTCGCCCCGCATGTATGTACTACTCGCCCCGGGCCTGGGGCGAGTTAAACCATTTTCCGCATCATCTAATTTCGCTTTTAATGAACTCATTTATCAAACTAAGCTGTTGATACTTGTAGTTATACATGCCTAAGGTGTAAAAAACAAGGTAACAATAATATGTTTGAAAAAAATAAAAAATCGAACAATGAAAAGTGGTTCAAATCGCCCCGGTCTTCCCTACTTTTCGAAATTCAACCATTTCTATTTTAATCGCAAAATTTAAACTTATGATAGGGAAAAATTAAAAATTTTGTGTTCATCATGAAAATTCAGAATTATAAAATTAAACCATTAAAAATTTAAAAAATGATTCAATTTTTTAATAGAAAAATTGTTTTTTTTTTTAACTGAGTTTGAAATGTCAAACTTTTTGGAGCATTTGGCAAATAAAAAAAAAATGTAGTATTTAATGCCTGGTTCTAAAATCTGCTTAATTTTAGGGCTTCTATTTGAGAAATTATTTTAAAATTGCAACCAAACTATTTAGATTATTCAAATCTAAAATTATTAATTTTGAAACTGACAAAAATTGAATTTATTGAATTTCGAAAAGTATAATTGACGATTTTAAAATTGTTAATTTCTAAACGATTAAAGTTACTTAAAGTCATATAAATATTTAAAGGTATAAGTACAACAAAGTTACAGTATAACAATTCTCCGCGACTACATTTTTTGTTAATCTCAAACGAAGTTCCGAGTTTTTTAAGTTTCAAGTTTCTGGAGTATAAATTTCTTTATTTTTAAATATTCCTCATTTAAAATTACTTTTTATTTAAAACGCTTTTTTAGAATAATTAAATTTTGAAGGCTTACAATTTGAAATTTTTCCATTTCGAGCGGTAAAAATAAAAGTGAATTTATTTTTTGATTTTAGAAAAGTTTGTCTAATCAATTTTTACGTTAAATCATAATTTTTTAAATTTGATAAAAATTTAGATTTCTATAATTTCAGAAGCTTTTACTTTCGTATATTCAATTTAGTTTTTAATTTCAGCACCTTCCTAATGAAATTGTCTAAATTTAAAAATTTTATTTTGAAGGCTTTGAATTTTGAAAGTTGCTGTTTAGAATTTTTTTTCAATTTAAAATCATCCAATTTTAAACGCGTTTATTCAGAAATGATACAAGTTCCATTCCTTTTCCGCCCTTTTTATTCCATTCGAAATATTTCCTTTTTCCAAATTTTACCTGTCTGAAATATTTAGAATTGGAACGTTTTAAATTCAAAATAATTTTATACATTTTTCTTCAATTCCAAACGCTTTCAATTCGAAATTTTGAAGAACAAATGATGGTCTAGCCGGGGTTCTCCGCGTGTGAGACCCGAGCGGCGCTCAGCAGCTAACTTCACAGTAGCTCAAATCCGTTCTCTACTTATTATTATTATTATTATTATATCATTAAGCCGTTTCCCTTTCGGGGTAGACGTGAATTGCTCGGTTGGAAAGTAGTATACTCTTAACGAAATTCTTCGATAACGCATTAATCAGGTTTTCCCCTCATTGCTAAAAATGGGAATCGTTTATACTCTGGGCTTCACCTTGATGATCATCCTTAATTCTATTGGTAAATATAATAAATAATAATATCCGTATCCTATCTCAGTTGGTATTCTTTATCACCGTCCAATGTTTCAAAACGTTCGCCATTTGCGAAAAAGCATTCCCCTTCGTTTTCTTGTAACTTATAGTATTTTTCAATCAAATCTTTTTAGTATCGATTAAGAAACTACATATCTGGAAAGCAGTTTCTTATTTTTGTGATTCAAAAAATTGGTAAAGACCGCTCGTTTCATTAAGGATTTATGCTTGAAAGATCGGAGAATCGCACTTACTGGTTATTCGATTTAAATTTTCTAAAAGTGATTTAAAAAAAAAAAATGTACGTTGTGTTAGATGTTGTGGTGTAAGTTGGAAAAGCATACGTTTCTACATGTTTCAATAAATTAAAAAGATCTACAATTGAAAGTGGAATACTCTTTTGGTAATTCTCCTTACTTAAGGAAAAATGTAATCCTCTGTTTCTTCTTGTAGAGTTAAGTTCAGAGTTCGAGTGCTTACCTGATGGCGAACCTATTCCTAATATTCCTCGTGGCGGACAACATTCTTCTTCTGGCGGAAAAAATTCTTCTTCTTCTGACATACAACAATCTTCTGCCAAATCTCTTCATTCTGTCGAGCCTCCCCTTCGTGTCAGGTCCAGATCTCCTCCTGCCTATAATAGGTCCATGTCTGCATCTACCAGGCTGATTGCTGCTTCAAACAGTTGTATATATGGATTTGACCAACTTGAATTTATTCGACTTACTCCCTATAGAAATCTACGACGACAATTCGTACTTCGAAGATACACCTTTCCTGCGGATAATCCAATTAAAATACTTGCAAGACGGGCTACCTTTTGGCCCATATCAACCGAAGAAAAAATTGTATTATCAGCAGACGGTGGTGACGTCTTTGCAATATTGGAGAGTATCAGTGTTTTTGCTGGAATATATATACGTGTTCCTCGCGTTAAAAATGCAGTACGAGCAAAAATAAACATGGTAAGCGGCAAGATTACCCAACTGACCAAAGATGAAATCGGAGAAACTCCAGTAGGCTCTAAATGCTCAATCAGATTCCATTACAGAGTAGAGCATGTGCACCACAACCTTCCAAGCCATTAATTTAATTTAAAAAAAATGTGAAACTAAAATATAAAATTGTTTGTGATCCGAGGTTGTCTCAAAATGTTACAAGTGCCTTATAATTACAAGTAATAATAAAAAGTCAATATCTTTTTCGAAAACAAATAAAAGTGTTATATTTCTTTCCCTCACGAAATTATTTTCGAGAATAATTATTATTATTTCCTTTCCTACACCCGATCCACTCAGCCACCTCTTACATTCTCGGCACTTGCCTTCGCTCCGATTTTGTGAAAAAAGTCGGTGTTGTGAGTGAAAATATATTGTTTGCAAGTGTGATCAAGTTTCGTCTGCTTCGAATGAACTCTGACGTCATATTTTCGATCTCTCTTCTTCTGGATTAGGTCTTACCAAGATTTCACTTTCACGCCGTTTACCGAAGAAATGATAAAATTCTTATTATAATATGGAAGAATAAAGTCTTAGGATTTTGGCTCTTCCCTTAGATTTTGTCAAAAGTGTCGGTGTTTTACAGAAAATATAGTTTTGTCAAGTTGTATAAAACTTTTTATTTACATTTTTTACACCAGCGATATTTCAGAATTTGGATTTCTAAATTCCAATTATTTTCGGGGGGTTTTCGAGTGTAAAGTGTGAAGAAAATCATAACTCAAGAAAAATAATAAAATAAAATAAAACTTATTAAACTCTGATTTTAAAGATCTTGTTACATGTATAATTGTATATTCTTGGTGTTATTCATGTTTAATATAGCTAAATTTGGAACCAATTGAATTTCAAACTAGTTGTAAACAAATTCGCTTGAAGAGAATTCACGTAGCTGGTTTTGTACTTTATAATTTTGAAAACAATTGAATAAGTTATTCTAGTTAGTAAAATATGTTTTAAAAAGTCTTATTTTTCGTAATTTTATTCTTTTTATGGATGCTATTTTTGCGCGGCTGGAAATCTAAACAGGCTCTATAAATTGTTACAGATTTTTGTTTGCTGATCCGTAAGAGATAGGTTTTATTACTAATATTACAATATAAAAACTGTTTAATTTTAAAAGCTATCAATTTGTGAATCTCTAAGCACTAAAAATAGTAGGATTTTTGAATTATTTTTGAATTGTATTTGACATTCAGGAAGCTCAATTGTTTCGCTGAAGAGCAGGTCTCTGGATGAATAGATTTATAATTATACTTTCAAGAATTCCAATATTATGTTCGATGTTATTGTTGAAGAGAAACAATATTATTTTTAGTAAAAAAATTCTGAAACATGCAATTGTGTTACATCCCATTTTTTGAACTAAATTATTTAATGTCAAATATTATTATTTTGAAAATAATTTTTTTCACTACAAAATTATTCTTTGATAACTTTAGGCAATAAAAATATAATTTTTAGAAATTTGATACGACAAAATTAGGATAGATTTTTTTTCTTAAGAAAATAAACTTCTACGTATTTAATTATTCTTATCATTTTAGCGATAAGAGTAACACATAAAAGCAATAAAATTAAGCGATAAATGCAATAAGAATAACACGATAAGAATCAAAAGTTTGGCTTTCTTCTCAAATCAGACACCAATAATAGCCTATAATATACATAATAGCCCCAGACACGAGGCTTCTTTGAGACATTTTTTATCTCCACCTGACTCTAATAAGTTTTATACATATAATGATTAAGATAGCGATGAAGATAACATACACATACTCTAAGAATCACCATAATATTTTTTAGATACACTGTTAACTAAATTCTTTACTAACGCATGAATCGGGTTTTCCCATCATTGCAAAAAATGAGGATCGACGAATAAACTTGATGCATATACCAATTAAGATAACGATTAAGATAACATACACATACTGTATTGAAACATCAGAATATTTTCTAGATACACTGTTGACTAAATTCTTCATCATCAATTCTTTCAACAGATACACATTATTTACTTCTACACTGATTTTCTATAATGATTTTTCTAGAATCGCAAAAAAATCATAAGAAATGTATTAGAAAAATCAATGTAGGCCTATAATGAATTTCCTATGTTTTTTCGTGCGATTAACTTCATGAAAAAATAATGATGCTCTGGATAGAATAAAATACGGCCGTGTATGTTCAACGAAATTTGGTGAAACAAATTCTTGCGGTGATCCCAGGAAAACTGGGAAAGGCGGCTGAGTTTACCGGAATTTGAATGTAGTAGATTGTGAAGCTGACAAACAAAAGGATATTGAAGGTGTAAACAGCGATAATGAAGAATCTGTAAAATCAATTCACTTTTTAATAATTAAAGATTTGATAAATGACACTGAAAAGGAATGAGATACGCCACCAAGATAAATCTCAAAGAAGTTTCTTCCTGAAAATAAACTTGGAATTCAGGTTAGTGAACTTTCTGAAGAAATGCATCGGATGTTGGCCAGATCAACTGTGGGCGATATTATTGATAATTTTGACGGTTTATCAAGTTTTCAATGGCCATCATTTTATTCTCAGTACAAAATCTGAAGTGATATTATATTTCGACATTTTAGGAAATCATTTTAATTGATCCGATACCTTTTTCAATTTTCTCTCAAAATTACTTTTTGAAATTGAAAATCATTAAAAATTTTCCTGAAATGTTAAGAAGCTTTTTAAAAATTTTGGAAAGTTTAAGGAAAATAAAAAAAGGTTCTTAACATTTTCAAGAAAATTTAAAATGATTTTTATTTTGAAAAATTTATTTTGATAGAAAATTTAAAAAGGTATCAGAGCATTTAAAATGATTTCCTAAGATTCCGAAAAATAATATATTATAATAATTGAAAAATTTAATTGACATTTTTTTTAAGCTTTCAGTGCTTTAAATTATTTTTTAATGTTTTAAAAACTTTAAAATATCTCTTCAACTTAGTCAAATTTTTTCGACAATTGTTTAATCTTGCCAGATTGAAAAATTTTGCCTTAAAATATTTTATATTTTTCGAAATTTCAGGAAATCATTTGAAATGTTTTTTAATCTTTCCCAATTTTCTCTTAAAATTCGTTTTTATAATAAAGAATTATTTAAAATCCCAGGAATCTTAGGAACAATTTTTTATTCTCTTGAAATCAAGAATTTTTTTAAAATCCTTGATAATTAAAAAAATTTTCCTAAAATAGTCTTCAGAATTAATTCTTTCAAATAAACTCTAAATAAGATAAGAACATAATTATTTCGCAATACTAAAAAATCATTTACAATTAAAAATGTTTCTTTTATCGAAATTGTTTAGAAAAATTTAGAAATAAAGTTTATCATTAAATAAAATTACCTATTTTGATATTTTGATTTAGTAAATTAATATACTGCAGCAAATTCCTAATCTAATCTAATTAATTAATGAATTCCTAATAATAGATATTTACATATGACCCGTCAAAAAATTGAGAATGGTTTTGTTACCTTTATTATTTAAAGAATTATTTGCAATTAAAATGTTCTCTTTTAAAAACAAATTTTTAGAACTAAAATTCCATATTCATAAATTTTGATATGGTCAAAAGAATGTGAACAGAATATGTTATTATTAAAAAAAAGTTTTTTACAAAGAACGATCTGAAAAATCCACTAAAAGCCATATTCACGCAGTGTCTCAACCAATCAGGTTTTTGACAACAATTTGTGCAAGATCTTGTAACTACACCTTTTTAAGAAAAGGATTGTTTCCATATTTATATTAGATTAACTGATTGAATAATAATATTTGATTGTTAAAAGTATTTTGATTTTCAAATATTGAGTTCCTTTTTGAATGATAAAACTTTTAAATGCAGATCTTTTCATGACTATATTTGGAGATAGAGATGTATCCTTTAGTCTACATATAAATAGTGACACTAGCTGATTTATTCTATACTATTCGTATATATGCAACCTAGCAGGAAGATCCAGCTATTCATCTATTAAAACGACATTTCGGCCTTTTAGCAACGGGAACTATAAATTCTGCATCGCTAACAAAGTATCGACTCTGTCGATTTAAACGTTTCGATCGAAAGGCGATAAATTATGCTTGGAATTCACGATTTGGCCACTAGTAAACGATCAATCTTAAAACCCTTTTGCGAATCCTAATAAGGAATTAGAACTTCTTCCCAAAAAATGATTTATTGCTATCAATAACATTTTTCATTCAACGAAATGCATCAATTGTATTTTAGTAAATTGACAAACAACCAAAAATACTTTTTATAAAATGGGTTTTTCAGATTTGTCACTTGACTTGTTAATTTTGACATTTTACATCACACATTTTCAGTCAATATCGACATGAAAGCACACTCCATCATGTTGAAAGCATATTGCTTTAAAAACGCGGCATTGCAATTTTTCTTGAGAAAATATATGGAAGAAAAGATCAAGCGAATTTTGTCATGATCCTTCTTTTTGAAGGATCCATCATCATCGTTTTTGAAGGTCAATCATCTCACGTCTTGGAAGTTCAACTCCGAAAGTTAAACTTTATGACACTCATATGGGACTAATCCGTTATTGGATTCGAAGTTAATCTAAAACATTGGAAGAAAATTTTACTCACATGAATTTAAAAACATTATTTTTTATCAAAACTTGAATTCAATTTAAGTAGATGTCTTTATGTTGATACCATCTTTGACCCATGATTTATGACCTTTAACCTTTGACCCATACATTTTAAGCTGACTTCTCTCACTTAACCTTTGATCCCGTTCCTTTGATATCTCACTTTCGATCTTTGACTGCTAAACTATGACACCAGATATCCGACATATTATTTTCGCTTTTAACTTTTTACCCTTGGTTTATCACCTTTAATATCTGACCTAACAGGAACCCTCAAGTTTCATCTCTGACCTTTGACCGCTGATACTGTCATTCTTATAATAAAAGTATTTAGAAGGGCTGCTGCAGGTCAGTGAACACCTGGAAATCAGGGAAAAGTCTGGGAATTTTGTTGATCAGGAAAAGCCAGGGATTTTGAAGAAAATGGCAAAAGTCAGCGAATTTCTATAAGAAGCAGTGTAAGTAACTTTCAAGGATAAATCAGAGCTGCGCCACACCGTTTTCAGTTACTTTTACTCAAATCACTTATTAGTCACTTTTTAAAGATTAATTTACTATAACCACTTTTAAAAATTGGTTAATTTGGTGAATTCTGGTCTATACCTGTTTCTAAATTTCTCTGAATTTTTTGGAAATATTTGGGGTTATTGTAAAAAATTCCACGAAATGTTTCATATGTTTCACGAAGTAATAGCACTACTTTGCACTATTACTTCGTGATATATTTCAAAAATATGAATGTATTTCAACAAAAATTTAAGACTTTAGGTTATTTGTAAAAATTCCAAGGAATTTTACATATTTCGAAAGTATTTAAATAGATTTCAATAATTTGAAGGCATTCTAAAGAATTTTAAAGAGCTTTCAAATGTTTTAAGGAATTTCACCAAATTTAAAAGGATTTGGAATCCTTAGGATATTTAAATAATTCCAAGAAATTTTCAAGAGTTTTGAAAGATTGCAAGGAATTTTAAAGCATTTAAAGAAATTAAAAATATTTTTGCATATTTTTAAAGATTCTAAGGCAATTGCAGGAGCTTCAAAAACTTCCAAGGTATTTGAAAATATTTCAAAGATATGAAATGTTTTAGAGGGTTTTCAATGATTCCAAGGAATTTTGTATTGATTTCAATAATTTGAAGGGATTTCAAAGGATTTGACATATTTGAGGATATTTTAAAATATTCCAAGGACAATTTCCAAGACTTTGAGAGATTAAAAATTTTTTAAGGAATTTCCAAAGATTTCAATGATTTTGAAGGACTTGAAAAAGTTTTCATACAGCTGTAGAGAATTTCAGAAGATATAAATCGGTTTTACAGGTCCTGTAAAGTTTTAATATATTTCAAGAGATTCCAAGGGATTTTAAGAGCTCTCAAGATATTTTAATAAATTTTTCAGGAAATCAGATGTCATAGAATTTCACTGGATTTTGTAATACTTTAATGAATTTCAGTTTACTCGCAAGAACTGAGGGTTTGTGTAAAGATTCGAAGGTTTGAAGAGATATTGAAATATTTTTTGCAATTCTTGGAATTTAGCCTGAAGTATTATTCATTTATCCTGAATATAATCCTCGTGAATTTAGTATTATTATTATTATTATATCATTAAGCCGTTTCCCTTTCGGGGTAGGCGTGAATTGCTCGGTTGGAAAGTAACAGTATCTTTCTTTGATCTCTCTGTAGCTCAATTGGTTAGAGCACCTGACCGGAAATCAGTTGATCTGGTGTTCGCATCCCAGTGGAGTGAGAGGAGAGAGATCCTTTTTTTCTGAATAAAATTTGAATATAATACCTTCTCTGGATGAGAATGCAAAAATAATAAAACCAATTAAGGAGATACACTTTTAGGATTCTAGACAATTGGAAAAACGAAAGATATAAGATAGACTGATATAAGTACCAAAGACACAGTTCTCACAAGATGTTATGGTTTGAGAAAGATTCATAAGGAAGGCTATCCTTTGAAAATGGTTATTTCAACTATTAACACTCCCACGAAATTTTTAGAAAAAAGCTTCAATTCGATACTCAAAGACTCCATTACAACTTCAGAATACACTATTAAAAATAGCTGGCAATTCCAAAAAATTATTATTAAAAAAACTGTCCCTGATGATCATGTAATTATTTCTTTGGATGTGCTTGCAATTTTTCCAAATACACCGCTTGAATTAGTTGAACAGGCAATTCTGAATAGATTGGACAGTATAAAAACATGTACTTAGTTCAGTAAAAAAGATTTTGTTGAAGGGATAGCTTTCAAATTGAACTCAACTTATTTTGAATTAAATGGATCTTTTTACAGGCAAAAGTTTTGTACTCCCGTAGGTTCAGTCATTTCTTCGATTTTAGCAGAAATAGTTATGTAAGATTTGGAGGCCTTTGCTTTCAAGAAGCTAGATTTTTTAGACGTAAAACATTAATTAATGATCAAAGTGCATATCATTCAAAAATTCACAATATTGTCATAGCAAAAGTTTATGCTCTCCCTAAAGACCACAAACCTAATTCAAGTTGGAGACTGATTTTTTCTACTGTCGGTTCTCACACTTACAATTTATCTAAGTATATTTTAAATATTTTGAAACCTTTTTCTGTTAACACTAGTTTGTTTGTTAGAAATAGTTGTGAACTTGAAGATATTTAAAAAAAACAATAATGCACCAAAAAGTCATTCAATAGTTTCTTTAGATGTAGTGTCCATGCTTGATAGCATCCCACTAGATCTTGCTTTAGATTGCATTGAAGAAAGACTTATTTGGAATTACTACTTAACAAAAATAACAAAAAATGAATAATTAATTGCTACCAGAACGGTTTTTAATGGTATTGTTTTCTCCTCTCAAAATAAATTTTATAAACAAATTTCGGGTTGCTCTATGGGTTCAACTTTATTTCCAGTTGTTTCTGATTTAGTTTTACAAGATATTGAAACAAGAGCTCTAAAATTATCAGATTTCACACCTATTTTATACAAAAGGTATGTAGACGACATTTTAGTTATTTTTCCTACTGACAAGATTAAAGCTTTCTTAAATGTGCTCAATAGCATTTAAGATTGTATAAAATTTAATCATGAACGTGTGATTAATAACGTTATTAACTATCTTTATATACAAATCATTAAAACTCAAAATGATGATTTACTAACCAACTGATATAAAAAACCTTCTTGGTCTGGGAGATATTTAAGGTACAATTCTCATAAATTTTTTGGTCATAAAATTGGTTTAATTGAAGGATTAGTAGACAGATGTCTTAAATTAGCTGGTATACAATTTAGAAAAGAAAATTTAAATTAATTAAAAACAACCTTATTACGTAATAACTATCCGCTTGATTTCGTTGATGACATTATTGCAGAACGTATTCATGAGATTTACAATAATAGTAGTAAACAAAGAAAAAGAAATGGAGTGATACTTACAATAAATTCAAATCAAATTTTACTTCACCTCACATTCAGGGTTTATCTGAACGGTTGAGGAGTTCACTTAAAAAATGTAATATTAATGCTTATTTTGAAAACACAAATACTGTAGATATTCAATTATTTATTAGAGAAGAAAGACAGTGATTCCATTGAAAATTTATCTGGCCTTATTTATCTGACTAAATGTAAATGTTGCAATAAAGTATATATAGGTGAAACTGTCCGGAGATTAAAAACTAGAATTGCTCAACACAAAAGAGATTGTGAAGTTGGGCGTTTTAACACAGGTTTGTCACAACATTCATGGAAATTTAGTCATTATTTTGATTTTTGTTTGAAAAATATTTAAAAATTGGCTCTGAAAAAAATACTTATCAACGACGTATTATTGAGTCCATTTTTATAAACAAATTTCGCAATATTTCTGTTAACTCACATACTGAAATTCTAAACATTAATGAAATTTATCAAAGTATTTAAAAATAATGTCACATTTTTTATTTATTAGTTAAAACCATTCTCTCTCACATTTAAATTTAAATTTAGTTTCGCGCATTTCCTCATCAGTGGTTTCAATGAAAACTCAACTATGTCAACGCTCATTACGTGTAGTGTCTTATTGTATCTTCATATTGTCAATTTGTGTTCGTCCATCCCAACCATTATAAAGATCTCCTTTTCTGTATTTTGAGATGTAGTTTTTAAAGTGAGTGAAGTCTCTTTAATTTTTTTGAGACTTCTATAACAATTTTTAATGTTTTCTAAATTTTTGACTTCAATTTTGACTTGAATTCTTCTAAATTGACATTCTTTTCTATGTTCCTTTTCAAAGTTTGTCTTACTCTTAAAAACTAATCTTATCTCAGGTACAAATTTACATCAATTATTCTTTTAATTTTTTCTGTTCAATATTGCTAACTTGAAATATTATTGTATTTAGGTTTTAAAAAACTTTTGAAAAAGGTACGCAATTGTACCAAAACGTACGTCAAGGATGAAGAAAGGAGTTTTCCCATTAATAAATTCTGAGTTGGAAAGAAGTTTTTGGCTCATTTTTGATTTAATTCTTATGTGGACCGTAAGACATAAAAAATTCACAATTTAAAATTCCTTAACATCGTCGGTCGAAGAAAAAGATTGATTTGTTACTTATCAAATTATTTTACCAGAGCCATATTTTGTTTCGCCCTTTTACTTTCGTTATGTTGATGACACCTTATTATGTGTTCCTCTATAGAAATGTTGCAGGCAGTTATTGATGCTTTTAATGGTTTTGATCCAAAACTTCAATTCACCTATGAAATAGAGAAAAATAATAAAATCAGTTTTTTGGACAAAAAAGTAATTAAAGGTCAGAATAGTAATATTATCACTAATTTTTATAGGAAAAGTACGTATTTCGGTAGAATTTTTAATTCCTTTTCGGCTCATCCTTTTCAAAACAAAATTGCAGTAATCAAAAACTTGGTTGACAGAGCTCTAGGTATGTCCCACATTTTAGTTCACAAAAAGAATTTGAATATTGTTAGGTATATTCTTTTTTTTATTCATCACCCACAAAAGTTAATTGAGCAACATATGACAATAAGAATTCAACAAATCAAAAACATACTTACGTGGGACAAACTGGCAGACTTCTTAATACTAGGATGGAGGAACACAAAAGTGATGTTCATTGGGGACTTTGTTATAAGAGTGTTCTTACTAGACATAAGAGAGGGTTTCTTGATGTTAACCATGAGTTTGACTGGGATAATGTTGAAATTTTACATAGTGATTTGAAAACTGATTTGGATCAATTAAACATAAGTTATTCTCGTATGATGAATTACATTTAGCAATAGGTTTTCATGAATCTTGACTTTCTCTTATTTCTTGTTTGCTTATAGCGGATTTGCCTTTTGACCCACACTTAGATCCCAGGTATCGATGAGAACAGTAACCTTTTTAACCAAAAAAGGTGAAATTTGTCCAGAAAGAGATGTATTTTCAAACAAATTTTTGTAAGTCAGGGAAGAAAAAAAATTGCAATCAAATTTTTTAATTTGCAAGCCAAAAAGACGAATTTTTAACAAAACAGTTGAATTTTCAAACAAGAAGTGTGACTTTTTAGCAAAATTGTTAAATTTTCGACAAATTAATTCACTTTCAAACCTCGTAAACAATCATAAAATTTTGCCATACCAAATTTGTGAATCAAACAAATTTGTAAGTCAAGGAAGAAAAAAAATTGCAATCAAATTGTTCAATTTTCTACCAAAGAAGATGAATTTTCAACAAATTACAAGAGTTTTTTATGAAATAGTTTAATTTTCAACTAAAAATGACAAATTTTTAAATAAACAGTTGAATTTTAAATTAAAAACAGTTCAAGTTAACCAAAAAGACGAATTTGCAACAAAATAGTTGAATACTCAACTAAAAGAGATGCATTTTCAACAATAAAGTTAACTTTTCCAACAAAATGGATATTTTGGAACCATATAATTAAATTTTGAACTGAAAAAGATCAATTTTTAACCAAACAGTTGAATTTTCAATTAAAAAGTATCAATTTTCCACTAAAAATCGAAGGGTTAAATTTTTAAATGAAAAAATGATTTTCTAACAAAAAAAACGAATTTTCAACAAATGAGTAAAAATTTAAACCAAAAGAGATGAATTTTCAACCAAAAAGTTTAGTTTTCAATAGGAAAAAATAAATTTATGATTAAAAATGGAATACTACAATTTTTAGTAAAAAAAAATAATTTTCAAGTAAAAAAAAAAGAACTTGCGTAAACAAATTTCAAAATGAAAAAAAGGAAAAATATACATGAATTTTCAACGAAATAGTGATATTTTCAGTTCAAAAACTAATTTTAAACACAGAAAAAAACACTTTTGTAGAAAATAATTACATTTTTAACCAAACCATTCACAACTAAAAGCAGAAATCTCCAACAAAAAAACTGAATATTTAATAAGTTAACAAAAATTAATTTTCAACCTAAGAAAAAAATATTTTCAACGATATAGTTAAATTTTCAACCGAAGAAATTAATTTTCGACTAAACAGTTGAATTTTCAACAAAAAAATGGCTTTAACAAAATTGTTCAATTTCCTACAAAGTAAATACATTTTTACCAAATATTTGAATTTTAAACGTAGAAAATTAATTTTCTACCAAAAAAAGACGAATTTTCAATTAAAAACGATCAATTTTAAACCAAAAATGGAGTATTTGAAATTTAGGTTCTTAAAAATAACTTTTAAGAAAAGAACAACAAATTTGTAACAAAATAGTTGAAAAGTAGTTGTATTTTTTATGGGATAGAAGTGGTTTACTTGGATGATCAGAATTATTCAGGATAATATGGCACATATGGTAATAGACGACATGGTGCAATGTGACACATACGATAATGTGGAACATGGGGTAATGTGACACATATGGTCTATGTTTTTCGTTAAGGTGATATATTCAGTAAAATATTGTACTATCATTTCCAAAAACATATAAAATTGTGTTTATGATTTTTGTTGAGGGAGTATATTTAGTAAAATATTCTACAATCTTATCCAAAAATATGCATAAAAATTGGTTATATGTTTTTGTTTAGGTCAATATTGGTCTAACTACTACGAAAATTCAGGTCTATTTATTGGCAGTACTGAAAATGCGGTAATATGACATGGGATAATATGGAATATGCGTCAATGTGGCACACAAAGTAATATGTCACATGAGGTAATATGGAACTCAGGTAATGTGACGCAAGTGCTAACAAGGTACACGAGGTAATGTGGCACATCGGGTCAATGTTTTTGGTTATGGTCTCATATTTGGGGTAATATGGGGCAACACAAAATGCGGCAATATGTAACATGAGGTAATATGTCATATTGGTAAATATGGCACATAGGGCAATATGTAGTGTGAGGTAATATGTCATATTGGTAAATATGTCACATAGGAAAATATGTAACATGAGGTAATATAGCGCATGGGGTAATGTGTCACATTAGGTCTATAATTTTGGTTAGCGTAGTATATTTGAGGTAATATGAAACACCGGGTAATATGGTATGCAGGATAATGTGAGACATGGTGAATTTGGCACATAGGATCCATATTTTTGATTATTTCAGTATATTTGGTACAGTAGTGTACTATCTTTTCTAAGAATATCCTCGATTTCTGAAACAGCGATATTATTTGTATTTTAACATACAGCTCAGACTTGTTTACTGAAATTGTTGCGTGTAAAATACAAGGTAAAATGTTTCCTTCTTATCTGATCATCCCTTATTAAGGTTTAGTTTATGTTTTATTCATCACATATTTTTAAACGACGCCTTTTCACCCTTTTACGCCCCATCGGCCCATATCAATTTTCATCAGTTTTAAAAAAATATTCTGATGTACTGATATAATTTCAAATGACTGAAGGAGAAATAATTTTGATGATCCTCTATTGAAAATTTGAGGCATCGGTCATCGAAGAGTCAGCCCTCGGTTATGAACCCTATCGTGACTTGCATCGGCGGCCAAAATCGGTTTCGCCTGCGACGTAAGTATAATCTAGATAAGATGTTGAAATTGAGTTGGAGATTGTTTGATTTTGTCTCAACGAGTGTAACGATGGCAGGAGACATTGTGTACCTACACAGGTATGCGAGAGTCGACGTGGGTGGCAATAATAGCTCTTCGCTGACCAGATTCTGGCAGTGGCATGGGTTATTGTCAGCCCGCAGTTATTTGAAGGTGATTGATCACACGCACACCAGTTTCACCTGAAACCATTTAATTTCAATACATAGAAGATAGAGGTTCACACAAACACGACAATATTATATGTTCTGCGCTAACGCTATCGGTTAACGATGATCCGACAGCCACTTCATTCGTATAAGCCTCCCTTTCTCCAAATCGCGATCACAATCTGATGTAACGCGTTTTACTCATGAGCGAAGAAAAGCCCGTTACTTCTACAGTCTATCTTTGAGAAAATGACAAATAAGAATTACGATACGTGACTTCTGATCGCTCGTTGGCGTGAAGCAATCACGATAATGATTTCCAGCCGAGTTTAGATTACCGGCCTTGATCATTCTTTTTTGCATTTTTGATGAATGTGTTCTATTTTGAGCGTTTAGGTTTGTCGTTCGTTCTCCTTCGGGACGATAAAGGCGCCTTTTAATCAATTTTCGAATAACTATTTATTTCTTAACATTTTTTGACCACCAAATTCTTGCTGGAATTATATTCTCAAAGAATTTAGTCAGTGAATCCATGTAGCGTAGAATTTACTGTTACTATTAATAATAATAGAAACATCGTACAAAAAACATCGCTTAATAATTGAAATATATCCACATATAATTTTTAAATTGAATTAAGATACATGCCTCTCTTTTTTCGTGGTTATCTCAGCGATATATTAAGTCCCACTCATCCATGCCTCTAGGATGTAAATGGAAAAATTCAAACTTCGATAAATTAAAGCTTGGAATGACCTCTTCAAAATGAGATCAAGAACATAATGAAATATTCACTTGTTCTCGAATTATAATAAAAAATGTGGAAGTATGTCCAAGATGAAAATCAGTTCGTCGAGCGGCAGTCGAATGTCTTGGTTATGCTTCCACATTTTTCATGACAATTCATTTAAAAATTCATCTGTTTGAGAATTCAAATATTTTTTTAATGTTGGTTGAACCACTTGAATTTTGTTCAAAAAAATTCCTTTCAATTGAAAATTAAACTTTTCGGGTAAAAGTTGAACTACTTTGTTAAAATTTTTTTTTTGTAAGAAGATTTATCTTTTTAGGTTGAAAATGCAATTATTTTATTGGAAATTTATTTCTTTTCTCCAAAATTCAAGTATTTTGTTAAAAAATCACCTTTTATGGTAAAAAAGTAATTTTTTGTTTGAAATAAATAAAAAATTTGACAATTTTAAATTTGTATTTGAAATGTCGTTTTATTCCGTTTATAAAAGATCCTATGTTAAAAATATTACAATATTAAAATCCTGGTATTTGAATTTTAACGGTTAGGGAAAATGAAAAATTGGTCAAGGAAAAATAAGGGAATTTTGAAAATTCTCACATTTCCCCTTCCCCTATTCCCACCCTATATTTTCCCTCTATGAACTTACCCTACCCCCTCATTTCCCCTAAATCTCTTCACGGCCCCCTCTCCACTCTTCCCCTCACTTCACCTGCTTCCCTTCCCATAATTTTCCCTCACTTCCCACTTGTATACTTCTCCCGCCAACACTCTCTTTCCCCTATTCCTCACCCCATATTTCCCCGCCCCTGACTTCCTCTATTCCTGATTTCTCCTAAATCCTTTATTGTCCCGTTCCCACTTTTCCCTTTACTTCCCCTACTCCCCTTTCCCTAATTTTCCATTATTCCCCTTACTTCCCCGCACTTTCCTACCCTCATTTTCCCTCACTTCCCCTACTTCCTCTCACCCGCAGTGCTTCTCCTTCCCACATAGTTCCCTTACTTCTCCAACCCACATTTTCAATCACTTCCTAATCCCTCATTACCCCTAACTTCCCAACCCCTCATTTCTCCTCAGTTTCACCACCCTACCGTTCCACGCCCCCTACATCCCCAACCTTCATTTCCCCTACTTTCCCTACATTTTCTAACTTTAATTCCCCTACTCCCCCACCCTCATGTCTCAGATTTTCCTTCTTCTCACTTCCTCTACCCACCATTTTGCATCAGTTCCCTTCACTATCCCTACTTCCCCGTTCCTCATTTCCCTTCCCCGCCCATCTTTTCCCCTCACTACTCCTTCTTGGAAAACAAAATAAATAAATTTTCGAGCAAAGAAATTGATTTTTAACTGAAATGATGAATCTTCAACTAAAAAAATGAATTTTTAACAAATTAGTTCATCTTGTGACTAAATATTTGAACTTTGTAACAAACTGTTAGAGGTTTGTTTTTTAATGATTTACAGACGTGAAAATATCTTACATAAGAAATTATTTCTAGCACGTACCCCCCTTCATGATTTTCCATCACTTCCACTATTTGCCTTCACTCTCCTCCCCTCATTTCTCCACATTTGCTCTACTTCCTCTCACCTCTAGTGCTTCCCCTTCCCACACTTTAACCTTTGCTTCCTCTCACTACTTCAACTTCTTCCTCATCTACTTTCTTCTCTCATCATTTCCCCAGACAACACTTCCATTCCCCTACTTCTCCAACCCCCATTTCCCCTCACTTCCCAATCCCTCATTGCTCATAACTTTCCAATCCCCCATTTCTTCTCACTTTCCCAACCCTCCGATTACTACCCCTTCTTCCTCAGCCCTTATTTCCCCTACGTTTTCTACCACCGCTACCCTTACTTCCCCCTCATTTCTCGGATTTTTCCTCCTCTCACTTCCTCTACTCACCATTTACCATCACTTCCCGCACTACCCCTACTTGGAAAAAAGTACGACGGACGGACAGCCGACCGAAACTATGAGGCTTTCTGCCTGGGGCTAACGAACACTAAGAAGAAGTATTTTTAATCAAAAATTAATTTTTGACTAAAAAAGGCGAATTTTTGATAGTTTATTAATAATTAGTAGACGTGAAAATATCTTACGCATGAAACGATTTTTACCACGTGTCCCCCATAATTTTCCATCACTTCCCCTACATCCCCTCACGCCCTACTCATTTCTCCACAGTTCCCCTCACTCTCCTCCCCTCATTTTCCCACACTTCTCCTATTCCGCTCACCATCTGTGCTTCCTCTCCCGACACATTAACCCCTACTTCCTCAACCCTCATTTCCTCCATTTTTCCTACTACCGTTACTCTTACTTCCCCTACTCCCCTTCCCTTCATTTCTCGGATTTTTCCCCTTCTCACTTCCTCTACCCACCATTTTCCGTCACTTCCCCTCACAACCCTTACTTCCCCACTCCTCATTTCCCATCCCTTCCCATTTTTACAGTTTAATTTTCAGACAAATAGTTGCATTTTTAACAAAAAAATTGTTGGTCTGCAATAACAACTAGATATAATATTAAACAAAATACACAAATTATGGACCAAACAGTTAAATTTTCAACTCAGAAGATTAGTTTTCTACCAAAAAGACGAATGTTCAACAAAATGCATAAATTTCCAAACAAATAGTTGAAGTTTCTGCTAAAAACGATAAATCCCCTATTCTTCACCCACATTTCCCCTCCTCTAACTTACCTCACCCCCTCATTTCCTCTAACTCCCTTCACAGCCCCCTCCCCACTCTTCACATAACTTTCCCCACTTCCCTTTCCATAATTTCCACTCACCTCCTCCTTCTTTACTTCTCCAGCCAACACTCTCCTTCCCCTATTCCCCACTCCACATTTCCCCTCCCCTACTTCCCTACTCCTCACTTCCCATCCCTTCCCATCCCATTGTTTCCCCTCACTTCTCCTCACTTTCTGCCAAGGGTTACGGAACCCTAAAAAAGATTTTGAAGAATGAAAGAAAGACACTTTGGAAAAAAGTTATGTCTTTTGCAAATAGCGCGACTCCGTATTAAACTTAATTTCGTATGCACAAAGGATTCAGCAGGGGTTTAGTTGAATGCGTATGACATCAATTCACGGCTATTACTATCTTCTCCGTCCCTAACGCGTTTCTTCAGTCGCTTCTTGTAACGAAAATATAATTACACCTCGCTTTCATTTACTATTAAGTATTGTTGCCGACAGTGCCGTATTTATAACAGACGCAAAAAAAACTTGTGATGAAAATTTAAAAATGGCGGCAAATTTTTAAGGTGTCACTTAAATTTGTTTAATTACACAGCCACACAAAAGAAAATCTTTTTCCGGGTCTGGAGGTCAGACCATGTTTACTATATGTTTTTGGGGTCGCTGAATCCGAATCTGAGGTCCAAAAATCCCCAGCAAGTCAGGGTTCTGACATAACCTCAAAAACCCTCATAATAATTTGTTCTCCAAGTCCGGAGGTCAGACTATGTTTATTGTTTTTGGGGTCGCTGAATCCGAATCCGAGGTCCGAAAAATCCTATCACGTCAGGGTTCTGACATAACCTCAAAAACCCTCATAATAATTTGTTCTCCAAGTCCGGGGGTCGGACTATGTTTATTGTTTTTGGGGTCGCTGAAACCGAATCCGAGGTCCAAAACCCCCCAGCATGTAAGGTTTCTGACATAACCTCAAAAAACGTCATAAAAAATAGTTTTCCGGGTCTGGAGGTCAGACTATGTTTATTATATGTTTTTGGGGCCGCTGAATCCGAATCCGAGGTCCGAAAAATCCTAGCACGTCAGGGTTCTGACATAACCTCAAAAACCCTCATAATAATTTGTTCTCCAAGTCCGGGGGTCGGACTATGTTTATATAACTGAATACCTCAATTTTTGACCTAATAGTTAAATTTTCAAGTAAAAAAACATTTTTAGTTGAAGAAATTTCATTCACTACCAAAAAAACTAATTTTCAGAAAAAAGATGAATTTTCAAGCAAAAACAAAAAGTTTATCAAAGTAGTTCGACTTTTAACCAAGTAGTCGAATTTTTAATTAGGAAACATGTTATTCAAAATCACAAACTGTTAAATTCAAATAGAAAAGACGAACTTTTGACAAAATAGATGAAGTTTAAACCAAGTAGATTAATTTTCTCCGTAAAAAGATGAATTTTCAAGTAGAAATACATTTTTAGTTGAAATAATTTATTTACGACCAAAGAAAGCTAACTTTCTTGGTAGAAAATTCATAATTTTGGTTGAAAACGGATGTTTGTTGGTAAAAAAATCATCTTTATGGTCCGAAATTCAACTATTTGGTGAAAAATTGATTCTTTTTGTTAAAGATTCATCACTTCAGTTGAGAAAAGTTTTCTGTGTTGATAACATGTCTTTTTTGGTAGGAAAATATCCTTCTTGGTTAAATAATTCAACTCTTATTTTGAAAGATCAACTATTTGATTAAAATGATTTGATTTTAATTGTTTTTGTACACTCTTCTAAAACCAATATATTTTTTATTATTATTGATTTTTATTTCTAAATTGAGAAAAAATTGCTCTCAAACTCAGCTGGGATCACAACCCAGGTCTTACAGATTGCTGGTCTAATGCTCTTACCCAATAAGCTACGGAGAGACGAGATTATTTTCTATTTTTTCACAATTCCTTTGCAATTTTTTCACAATTTATAATGAAGATCAATAATAAAAAATATTGATTTTGACTAGTAGACTCAAAAAATTAAGATCAGATCATTTAATTCATTTCATCTGGTCAAAACGATAACATCCACAAATATGAAATATAAAAAATTACATCAGACCGCCAATCTGATAGACCTGGGTTCAAGTCCCAGCAGAGCTTGAGAGCAATTTTTGTCACAAATCAGAAATGAATAATAATCTCCGAAGAATATTAATTTCAGACTAGTAGAAAAAAAAGATTAACATCCAATTATTTAATACATTTTATCAGGTCAAAACCATAACGTTAAAATAAGTATGTGATTAAAAGTTCATTTACTTTTTAGAACAGGTCTTAAGTTTGAAATTTGGTTTTTGTACTAATCCAAAATAGGGACACTTGTCGAATCTTAGGCTTCATAATATACACATTCTGAGACTTTCGGAATTGGGAAATAGATCGCAAAAGTTTTGATTTGCATATAGGTGAAAAATAATTTGACTTATAGATACATTATATGTTTAACTCGCCAATAGAATTGAGGGTAACCGCCAAAGATAAAGCGAGGGTATGAACAACCTTCATGTTTTCTAATTAACGGAAAAACTGATTAATATCCTGCTAAAGAATTGAACAAATTATTATTCTTGTGGTTTGTTGTTTTTTTTTACTTTTTATTTACGACAGCTTGCACGATACATATATAATACCTAATGCTAGCTACGATATTTGTTTGGGTCAAAAGGCCTGTACAAAGGAAATGAAATAAACGATAAGCTATTCTGTTACACTATTAACACGATGTACACAATTTACACTACGGAGACATTATGAGAGCCCTAACTTTTAGTACACTGTACAAGTATTTAGCGACAAGCAATAATTCTATTTTATCCGGAAAATTCAGGAGCGCGATTCAGAATGGACCAGAGGCTGTAAGACCAACCGCGGACTTGAAACAATCCTTTCTGACATCACTGTACATAGGGCATTCTGCCAACAAATAAAACAGATTGTCGTTCACCCCCGGGCTGCAGATTGTGCAGAGCTGCCCCTTGTGTACACAAGAGAAAGATCCCCCAATGAGAATTTACCCCTCACGGCTCTCATAAGACACACCTGGACAGTAAGTCTAATGTATCTAAACGGTATTCCGACATGAAGGTACTGCTGTCCCATGGGAGCAATTCATAGGTGAGGCAGCACCTAAAGAGAGGATGTCTGACAGCATGTACATGACCAAATTAGTTTAGAGCGCCAAGATTCAAAATTGGAGGCTTGAAGGACTTGCAAAGATGAACTCACAGCTATTTTAGCGGCAGTAATCCTTCTGGCACACCCGAAAGAAAAGGTACCCGAGTTGCCAAAGGCTTCTCAAGGTAGGAATATTCCAGGACCATCTTCAATTGAGTGCCCTCAAACGTAAAATTTGGTATCACTGGAGGTCTGTCCCTATGGAAAACCATGGTGTTGGTCTTGGATGTATTTAATTCCAAATATTTCAACCTGCAATATTCCGTAATAGCATTAATTTTTCGCTAGAGATCAATCCCATTGTCAGCAAGTACAACTATATCATCAGCATATGCCAAAAGGATAACCTCGATCAGGCGGTCAATTGAAATTGCCACGATTGTTGAGATGAAGAAAATTAGGCTAAGAAGCTCACCGTGGAGGACTCCGCATTCCACATCAACTGGTGACGTGGTGGCTCAATAACTTTCGCCAAAGCAGATCATGGTTGACTGAGGGGAAGGCTCGCTGGAAATCAATAAAACAGGCAAAAACCTTACGATCAGGAGTGGAAAGATGGATCTGTAGGATAGAGCTTGAGACAAAGATATGGTCCATACAACCTCTGGCCTCTCTGAAACCCGCCTGAAATTCCGCCAAACACTGACACCCATTAATCCACGCCACCAATGTGTCCAAGAGGATCCGCGTGAATATTTTAGAAATGACTTTTACTAGCTCAATGTCTCTATATGAGACTGGATCCTTTTAGTCACCCTTTTTGAATAGCATGCACGTAAGAATATTTGCCCAATCTGAGGAGACCTTTTCATTCTGCCAGACTCTCTTGAACAAAAATTCAAGGTAATTGACTCCGAAATCGGGAAGCGCTTTATAAAATTCCGCAGTAATGCCATCTTCACCTGGCGTTTTCCCTGGTTTACATTTTCGTATAGCAGCAATTAATTCGTTTTTGTAAATCGACCCATCCAGGATAGGATTTGTGTTTACGGGCCAAGCAAGGTCAAGTCCATGTTCAGGAGGGTACAACGAGTACGCGAAGTCTTGACACGTTTGCAGGTCGATACAATTTTCATACGCAGGCCTAATCTCGGAAAAGTTCACTGCCCTCTAAAATTCTGCACATGCATCTCGCCGGAGGTGAAAAACTTCCTCCGTAAGTAAATGAACATCATCATCCAGCACAGCATTTTTCTTTTCAAGATGGCAGCTTCGCTCAACGTACGAAGCTCTCATCCCGGGTTCTACCATCTCACAATGCGGTAGTGTACAGTCAGCTGATTACACGTGAGCGACTGATGTTTACTGGACAGATAGTACGGCGAAGTACTGCAAACACTTCACTCCAAACACGGTTTTGAATTCCTCTCAAAAAGATGTAAAATTTTTATTGAATCCATTTTTTTTTATAAATCCGAATCGCGGTCCGAGGTATAGAAATTCATAAAACATACATTTAATGCAGAAAATTTCACATTTTGGGCACAGTTCAATCGAGCGTGAGAACAGGGATGATAATGGATTCGTTAAAGCTGAAGAAGCTTTAACAAACAGAAATTCAGAATTAGTAAATTACAGTTATTATTGTTTTGACCTTCAATTTCGAAAGTTTTATACAGGAAAGTAGGAGAACCATAAAGACCGAGCTTAAAAATGTATATTTTTTGGTGGAAAATTTTACTACTAGGCCTTAAGTAAAACTACTATGTTAACAATGTATTTTAATAATTGAAGATTTAATTATTTTGCTTAACATTTATTTTCTGTGGATGAAAATTAATTTTTTCAACTGTAAATATTTAATTATTCTATGTTCGTTCGAAAATGTATGAATTTTGTTGAAAATTTCTCTTTTTGGTAGAATCCGTCTCCTTAGGCTTGAAAATTCAACTGTTTTGTTAAAAATTTGTCTTTTGGATTGAAAAATTAATGTCGTAAATTAACTTTTTGGTGGCATATTCATATTTTCGTGTTGAAAATTCAACTGTTTTAAAGATAGTTCGAATTTTTGGCTTGAAAATTCTAAATGTTTTGTTACCAAATTTTTTGAGCTGAAAATTCTATTATTGAAAATATAGTAGATAATTTCACTATTTGGTTGGAAATGAACTTTTTGCTGAATAATTCAACAATTTTGTTCACATTTTTTTTTCTCTCTTGACTTGAAAATCTGCCTTAGTTGAAAATAAAACTTTCTTGTTGAAAATTCTTTTTTATGGGTTGTAAATTCATTTTTGTTGTAGAAATTTGCTCTACTACTTGGTTGAAAGTTGAACTCCTTTGTTAAAAATTAATTTTTATTGTTCAAGATTCAACATTTTAGTTGAAAAATCATCTCTTTGGTTGAAAATTGAACTATTTTGCTTAAAATTCATTTATTTTTTGGTTCAGAATTAATTTTTTGACTAAAAATTTATCAATTCCATTTTCGATAGCAAATTTATCTTTTTGATTCGAAAATTCATCTATTTTTTTTTTGAAAATATATCTTGATAGGTTGAAAATTTAACTGGTTTGTTAAAAATTTAAACATGATGTTAAAAATTTCATTATTTTGTTGAAGATTCGACTATGTTGTTAAAAATACATTTTTTTAAATGAAAATATAACTTTTATTTAAGCATTCGTCTTTTTGGATAGAAAATTCGTCCTTTTGGATTTAAAATTCAACCGTCTTCTAAAAAACTCGTCTTTTTGGTTTGAAAATTAAACTATTTAGTTGATTTCCTTAATGTTAAGGCTATGTTATACCGAAATTCTTTTTTGCAATAAGTTACATTCACACAAATTGAGATATCGAGTTTCTCATTTGGAAAATTTAATAAAAGACACTAAAAAAAGTTTATGCTCCTAAATTTCTATAAATAACACTTTTTTTAAAAAGAATTTTAGTAATTTTTATTATAATTTCAATGATTTAGCAATATTTAAACTTTCCTCGGTGCCTTTTATTTAATTTCCAAATAGGAAACTCGATATCTCAATTAGTTTGGAAGAAAGTTGCTGCTTAAAAATTTTTGGTATACTATGAACTCTCACTTATTCCAAGGACCGAGAAACGTACACATTCGGATATTCCAAGTCTGCAGGGGTCCCCACCACTACCGCGAGTCGTCGGGTGATTTTTTCAAGCGAAGTTTATTGGCTGCCCCTGCCTTGTATCGATGCGCGCGCTGTACAAGGTCTTCCCGCTCTACGGGTCTCTTTTTGATTGGTCAGCCACTGACGCGGATGAGACCGTACAGAGACAGTGGTGGGAGGTGAAGGAGCTTCGCCTCTTGGAATATCCGAGCTTCGGAGACTTGGAATAAGTGAGTTTCTATTTTAAATATGAATTTTGCGGTTATTTGAAGGAATGTCGGTTTCAAACATTGAAAAGTTTGGCTCATTTTTCAAGAAGACGTTTTCTATTAATGTTGAAGCCTGTACGTCTCGATTCTAAGGTGAAGGGTATTAAAAAGGAATTTAATTATTAAGGGGTGACGCGGATGACAAAGTGCCAACTGTCAACTTCTCGTGGAAAAACGCCAAGCATTTCTCTTACGATCCGATGACGTGCTTGAAGTCACTGTCCTTTTTGTCTCAAGCGGACCATGGCAAACCAATTCTGAGAGGAATAAATATAACTTAGTCCATTGAACAATTTTAGAATTTTATAAATAAGAGCGTTTCAGAATTGTAGGTTTTAAACGAGGAAAAAAGATCGATTTTAAGGCGAGTAAGAAATTTAAATATCGATACGGTTGGGCTGGGAATTGAACCCAGGCCCTTCACTTCCAGATGGTCTTGTAGATAAAATTTTTCCTATTCTTATATTTCTATCATCTTTAAAAAAAATTATAAGTTTATCAAACTAATGAATATTTTTCTTTTCTGTTCCAGGTAAGTTGCAAAATCGTGAAATATATACGTACCTGTACAGATATCGAGAACATAATCTGGGTTGGTAAGTCGAAATAAAAATTTCTTTAGTTTATTTAAAATTGAAAGGTTTTCAAGTTTTTTAAATCTTAAGGTTGAAACCTTTTTACAATTGGGACACTTTTTAAATCAAATATTTCTGAAAGAAAAAGATATAAATTTTGGAAGAATTGGTTCAATGTGATTCTGAGTAATATTCCGCGTGGCTCAGTTGGTAAACTGCTAGGTTTATATTCCATTATGCAGACTACACACTTTCTCCTATTCCCCCTTTTCCCCATTTAAAAAAATTCTAAAATTTAAAATACAACCATTGTGTTGAAAATTAACTTTTCATTTAAAAATTCATATTTTTGAGTTGAAATTTTTGTTTAAATTCAACTATTGTGATTAAAAATTAACTTCTTTGTTGAAATTTCATATTTTATCGTTAAAACTTCAACTATTTTAATTGAAAATGAACTTTTTTGTTGAAATTTCATATTTTATCGTTAAAACTTCAACTATTTTGTAGAAAATTTGTCTTTTTGCTTAAAAATTCAATAATTTGGTGGAAATTTGAACTATTTCAATTGAAAATTCTTATTTTCGGATTCAAAATTTCAATTGTTTTGTACAAAATTCGTTTTTTGTTTGTTTGAAAATTTATCTCTTTGTTTGAAATCTGAACTATTTTGCTTAAAAAAATTTATTTTAAAAACATCCTTTTTTAAATAACTTTTTTGTTGATAACTCTTATTTTCGGATTCAAAATTCAATAGTTTTGTAGGAAATTAGTTGTTTTTTTGTTTGTTTGAAAATTCATCTCTTTGGTTGAAATCTGAACTATTTTGTTGCAAATTTGCAATTTTTTTTGTTAAATTTTTTTAACTGAAAATTTAACTATTAAATTTTTGGTTAAAAATTGAGCTTTCTTCGTTGAAAATTCGTACATTTTGTTTTAAATTTGTCTTTTTTTGGTAGAAAAATTAGTCTTTTTGTTCAAAAATTAACTTTTTGGATAAAAATGCAACTGTTTTGTTAAAATTCGTCTTTTTGGCTTTAAAATTAAACCATTTGGTGGAAATTTGAACTATTTCTGTTGAAAATTCTTATTTTCGGATTCAAAATTTAAATTTTTTTGTAGATTATTCGTTTTTTGTTTGTTTGAAAATTTATCTTTTTGTTTGAAATCAGAACTATTTTGTTCAAAAAATTTATTTAAAAAAAATTCTTCTTTAATTAACTTTTTTGTTGATAATTCTTATTTTCGGACTCAAAATTCAATAGTTTTGTCGGAAATTAGTTGTTTTTTTGTTTTGTTTAAAAATTCATCTCTTTGGTTGAAATCTGAACTATTTTTTTTTTAAATTTGTAATTTTTTTTGTTAAATTTTTTTTATTGAAAATTTAACTATTACATTTTTGGTTAAAAATTGAGCTTTCCTTGTTGAAAATTCGAATATTTTGAACAATGAGTGCGATGCTTGTTCAATGTTTATTTTATTAATATTTAGTCTATATTTTTTTCATTTCTAAAAATTTCGAACTTGATAGTTGAATTTTCAAGCTAAAACAGATCATTTTGTAACAAAAAATAATTTAGTGTAATTTTTATTGAGGAGAATGAATTTTGAATAAAATAAAATTTTTTTCTACAAAACATAATCTTTTACCAAAAAGTTGAATTTCATACCAAATTGTGAAATTTTCAGGTCAAAAAGGCGGCTTTTCTATAAAACAGTTGAATTTCCAAACAGAAAATATGGATTTTCAACAGAAAAGTTATTTTACAACCAATCGGTTGAATTTCCAACAAAATAGTTGAATTTTCTGTTAAAAAAAAATAATTTTTAACCAAAAAGAATCGAACTTTCAACTAAAATTATATCTCTCCAAAGACAAAACAACTAACTTTTTAGAAGGTAGTTGAACTTTAAACAATGGAGTTGAATTTTTAATCTAAAGAGATGAATTTTCAACGAAAAATGTAATAGTTGATATTTCAACAAAAAAGATTTTAATTCTCACTAAAAAAAAACAGTTGGATTTAACTAATAAAGACAAATTTTCAACGAAATAGTTCAATTCTGATCTAAAACAGATTAATTTTCCACGAAACAATTTCATTTTTAACATGAAAAGTTATTTCCTTCCAAGAAATACGAGTTTTTAACAAAATACACCAATTTTCAACCAAATAGTTAGATTTTCTACCAAATTGTTTAATTTTCGAGCCGAATATGCGAATTTGTTACAAAGCAGTTTAATTTCCAACCCGAAAATATAAATTTTCAGCCAAAAAGTTAATTTTCAACTGTAACAAATAAATTTTTAACCAGAAAGTTGCAGTTTTAATCAAAAAAAGATTAAATTTCTACAGAAAAAGACACACCATCACACAAAAGAGATGAATGTTCTACAAAATAGTTGAATTTTCTATCAAAAAAGAATTTTTTAGTCAAGAAAAACAAATTGTACTCAAACTATTTTATTATCAGGTCAAAAGGACGACTTTTCAACAACATAGTTGAATTTCAACCAAGAAAAATGAACAGTCAATCTAAAATGGTTGGATTTTATTATTAGGTTTTATTAATTCAGACTGCGATATACAAATGGGAATTTTGTAATTCATAGACTAAAGAAACAAATTTTAAATAAACATTGAAGTTAATTTTTAATGCATGACAAATTTTATGACACTATTTTGAAACTATTTTTAAAAAATTTGACACTATTTACACTATCTTTTATGTCTACAGTGAGTCCGAGGCCTGGGTTTCCCTAAATATTGATATCAGTTTATTCAGTTTATTATTGAGATTTAAAATTTTTTATTATCAACGTTAATTAATTGGCGCAGAATTATTCCAGAAGAGGGATCACATGTGTGATAAAAATATGATTATCTTCTACAAAGTAAACAAGTTCCAATCAATCATTTATCCATCATTTATATCTCTTCGAGTATTGAAGTAATTTCCCTCATAAATTTCAGAAAGTGATTTAAATCTAATCATAAATAACTAAATCGATCATTTTTTGGCAGCACAAAATGTAGTTAACAAGACAGTATCATTACCGTTTTCATCCTTTTATTGTCAAGTGTTATCGCTCTAAGTTTTATGGATCGTTGCCAAAAAGTCGAGAATTTTAGACGCCTGAGAGATTTGAGAAAGAAACTTTCGAAATATTTTTCTTTCTTCATTCGATATAAGTGATTTTTGTAACATTCAAATTAGGGGCTGTGCATAAATTACGTAAAGTTTTTTTTATGAAATTTTGAACCATGTACATTATTTTTCCTTATTAATGAACAAAGTAGTCCAACTTTCGATGAAGTAGTTCAATACACAACCAAGAAATAATAAATCTCAACAAAAAAAGTAATAGTTGATATTTCAACCAAGAAAAGATTTTCATTTTTAATAAAAAACTGTTGAACTGGACCAAAAAAAGATAAAATTATTGCAAAAAGAAATGCATTTTGAAATCAAAAGGTGAAAACAATTTTTAACCAAGAAGGATTTTTCAGTCAATAAAGACAATAAATTTCATCTTAAATGTTGAATTTTTCATGCCAAAAGGATATTTCGAAAAAACAGTTAAATTTTCAACGAAATGATTGAATTTTCAACCAAGAAGATTAATTTTCTTCTAAAAAAGACAAATTCTCAACAAACCACATACATTTTTAACCAGTTAGTTGACTTTTCAACCAAGAAGATTAATCTTCTATCAGAAAAGACAAATTTTTCACAAATTATATCAATTTTCAATCAAATAGTTGAATTTTGGAACTAAAAAATATCAATCATTAACCAAAAATGGAATAGTTATTAAATATTAACTTGAAAAAAATGTTTAAAAAGAAACTGATTTTTATCAAAGTAGTTCAATTTTCTACCAAACACATGACTTTTTCACTAAAATTATGAATCTTCAACAACAACAAAATGCATTTTGCGGAAAACTGTTCAACTTTTAACCAAAGAGATGAATTTTCGACCAATAAAGATGAATTCTCAACAAAAAATGTAATACCTGATATTTCAATTTAGAAAAGATTTTAATTTTCGAAAAAAACCCTTCGAATTAAACCAAAAGAGAGGAAATTACTACAAAAAGATATGAATTTCAAAACCAAAAAAGAGAAATTTTCAACAAGAGCTACATTTTTAACGAAGAACAATTTTTCATTCAAGAAAGACATGAATTTTCAAACAAAAAATCATATTTTCAACCGAAAAGATGAATTTTCAATCAAAAAGATTAATTTTCTGCTAAAAAGACGCATTCTCAACATAAGACATACATTTTTAACCAACTATTTGAATTTTCAACCAAAGAGATTTATTTACACTCAAAAAGACGAATTTTCAACAAATTGCATCAATTTTCAACCAATTAGTTGTGTTTTGAAACTAAAATGATTAATTATTTATCAAAAATGGGATATTTAAATTCTTATTAAGAACAAATAATTTACAATAACAAAATCTTCTAGAAAACAGTTGAATTTCCAACCAACTGATTGAATGTTCACTCCAACGAATTAATTTTTAACAAAGAAAGCTAATCTTTATCAAAGTAGTTCAATTTTCAACCAAAGAAATGAATAGTTTAATTTTCAACAAAGGGAATTAGTTTTCTACCAAAAAATACGAATTTTTAACAAAATATATGCATTTCCAACCAAATAGTTAAATTTTCAACTAAAAAATATAAATTTTCAGTCCGAAAATGTGAATTTTCAACAAAAAATGTTAAACACAGCTGCATTTTTAACTAAAAACTGAAATTTCTACAAAAAGAGATGAATTTGAAACAGAAATAACGAATTTTCAACAAAATAGATGAATATTATTATACAATTAGGTCCTTTCGGGGTAGGCGTGACTCTCTCAGTTGGAAAATTCTAATGTGCGGAAGGAGGTATAGATTTTTTAGATTGATCTAGAATTGTCGTGTTGTTTATTTAAATAACACGTTCCTTCCGCAACACTGCTCATCAACTTGTTCTAATCTCTCATCATTTAGCACAATGTTTTACATTGTTTTCTCACCTTTCCCTTCAAACACTATGATTTTTGTTTTATTTACGTTAATTTTGAGGCCCATGTTCTTCATGCTTGTATTTAGTTTGCTCAACATTCTTTGCAAGTCTTCGATTGCAATAATGAATTTTCAACCAAAAAAGAAAAATTTAAAAAAAAAATTAAAATTTGCAAACAATTTGTAGAATTTTTGACCAAGGAGATTCATTTTTCACCAAAAAAGACGAATTTTCAACAAAATAAATTAATTTTAAACTGAAAAAATATTTTTTCAAATAAAAATGGAATAGTTCAATTTTCAGTTGAAAAAAAATCAATTTTCGAATACAGTAATGAATTTTCAACCAAAAAAATTATTTTTGAACCGAATAGTTGAATTTTCAACAAAAAAAGACGAATTTTTATCAAAATACACGAATTTTCAACTAAAAAAAAATAAACTAAAAAATATAAAAAAAATAATTCAATTTTCAGTGAAAAAATTAATTTTCTAAAAATAGGACAATTTTCAACTGAAAAAACGAATATTCAACTTGAATAATGAATTTTAAAAAATCAAGAAATTAATTAAATTTGCAACAAATATGTATAATTTTAATATAAAAAAAATTAATTTTTTAACAAAAACGACAAATTTTCAAAAAAATAAATGAATTTTCAACTGTAAATTTTTTTCCCCCAATAAAAATGGAATAGTTCAATTTTCCGTTGAAAAAACAT